>CAJUYG010000282.1:132264-192496 GCA_910591675.1 Galerucella calmariensis | reverse complement strand
TGACCCATTGTACATCCTCCCGAGGAGTTGTCCTCCTAGGTCATCGTCCATCCTGGTCTTCCCTGAAAGGTGGACAGGTCACTAGGAGACATCTCCTTTATATCGGCAAGTGTAGGCCAAGACTCATGCCTGACAGTTTCATCTTCCTGTTCACACATCCTGCATAGAGGTGTGTCCACTAGCCCCATAGTATGGAGGTGTTTCCTTAGTTGACAGTGGCCAGTCAGAAATCCTACTGTTGAAGGTAGGTTTTTCCTGGTCATCGCCAAATATTTCTACGGCGCCAGCTTCCAGGGTCGCCCAGAGTGATCCTGGCAAGACTGCATCCTTTGGTTTCATCCCATTTCTTAAGGGATTGAGCATGTGTGTAACGTTTGGCTGGAATCTTTCCAAACAATAAAAAAACAGAATACTGGCGGCAGAAATGAAATTCAAAAGGAAAATTCAGGGAGTAACTAAAATGGAAATAATAAACGAAGATATAAGGAAGAGCTTGAAGTAGAGCCTGTATTGAATAGTATAGAACGACGAAGGATGAGAAAAAAACAAGCAAACATTGGAGGCGAAATCAGCACCAAAGAAAGCAAGAGGAGGGCAAAAAAGGAGCTGGAATGATGTGGTAGTGAAGTGCCCGAATAAGAGAAACTAAAACTGGAAAGTAGCTACAGAGATAGCACGAAATAAAAATAAATGGACAGAATTTGTTTAAAATTGATATAATTTATACCTCATATCTTCGGGTAGAAAATTTCACCCCCTCGCTCTCGGGTTCAATTTAAATATTCATAGTAGTATCTAGAATTTGAAGAAAATGAATTATGTGAATTATTTATGTTGTTTTTAATTTTTTTTTAGTGACAATGTTTTTGTTACAGAACACCTGCAAACTATCATCATCTAAATTGGGATTAGATTATTTAGAATATAATTTTCATTTTTATAGACACTGTGATGAATAAGATCTTTATATTTATTCTTATTAATTTAAGCAATATTTTTTAACATTAGTCGAACAAAAATAAAAACTCATGACAAGTTTTGTGTATATTTTGATTTGTATAGAATTATTTTAAGGGTGTACTGTATAGCATGGTTTATTATTATTTCACATAATATGATAGTATAATATTATTTTTGTGGTTTTCATTTATTTTTATGACTTATTCTAATCAATAGCTTGAATTTTTTTATTATGTCGAGAATGTAAAACGGTTAGCAGAACAGTAAACAATTTTTATAACGAATTTTTCACAGAAATATAGTATAGAGAGTAAATAGCAAAGTTAAAGGGCATAAAATTCAGTATCCATTGACGAATTATTCCTTATAAACAATGTGTTTTCAATCATTTATTTAGAACACTAACAATTGTGAGAAAGTGAATTGGAAATCTTCTTTTTCTTTAAGAAATTTTGTCTGAAATGTCACTTTTCTAGCGATTTGATGAAAAAGTATTAATCTGTAGTTTACTTCATTAATATTCGTTACTTGGAGTTATAATTTTTTGTTTTTAAACGTTTTTCTTGGGCTGTGTCTTACTAAAATCCAAAAATTGCACTGCTTTAACCTGTTTACATCAATTTTATGTACCTACTGAAAACTTGTAGTATATATTTTCATAAATATATATGTCCCACCATTTTATTGCTGAATATTTCTATACTTTCAAAGCTACTTTTATTTCCTGAAATGAAGAACAAAACAAACCTGAATATTTTAAATATAAATTTCATTAATCTTATTTTTGTTGTAAAATTTCGTAATTATTATTAGAATAAGAATAGTGTAATTATTAGAATATTTGTAAATATTCCTCATCGAATATGTCATTTGGAAAATTTCGACACCTGGTTTGAAAAATTAAAAATATCTTGAATTATCTAATACTACTTTGACATTATACTCTTTTTGTAGCAACATTATTGCAGGCGATATAATTTTTTTCCTTTCCTATAGATAACATGCAGCCTACTAAAGTTAAAGGAAATTATTTGATTATATTGTTAGAAACTTCACACAAATCTCACATATTCGTAATAATCTACAATTTAACTTTAGAACTTGGTGTCCTACATATTGAAATGAAATATTCACATTATATTGACATACATTTGATATTTTTTTGTTTTAGAAATAATGAAATATACAAATATTTATCAAATTGAACATGACACGATACTGTTAAACTAACTTTTTTTCTTATTACAACTCATTAAATAGTTTTATATATTCAAACATTTTTATGGAAAGTACAAAAATGTTTCAATCTGTATAATCAATGATTATATAATATTTTCAAAGTCGAATATCCCCTCAAACATAGAACTTTTATTTCATATGCTTTTGGTTAACATAAAAATGTAGACTTTTTCATTGGTTAACACTATGCTATGTTCTTTCATCATGATATTGAGGTTGATAAAAAACAATATATACTTTTAGTTGTTAAGTTTATAATACGAGATACATTTTTATGAATAATGACACTATTAGATAGTATATAGTGACGCATGCATGTACAAGTTCCTGTTTAAATTTGATTTCCTATTTAATACCATGGTGTTCGTAAAAATATATCTCTACTATTTGTAAAAATGCTCTAATATTGGTATTAAGAAATTTAAATTGCTCAAACAGTTCAATATCTCAACTATATTTCTTCTTTATACTTCAATATTGTGGTCATTCGTTTAGAATTAATTTTTTACGTTCAATGTAAAAATGTTATTGTCCAATTCGTTAACTAATTTATATAAATTTACCAAGGAGTGCAAACTGATATGTCTGGAATCATAATCATCTTCATTTTTTGGGTCGCAGGTATTTTAAATGTGAAATAATTGTCGAATTGTCAATTATCAAGCGGAATTTACAACTACATTTCCAGGTTTTCTATTTAATAAAAGGATAATGGACATTAACATTTTTACTTCTTCAGGTACTTAAGAAATGTATCCGTCCAAGTTGTGTCTATTTTTTAGATCTATTGATATTAAGGAGCATATAGGTTCCATGATTTTAGTTATAATTTGAATAATGTAGAATAACATTACACATTCCATTTCTATAAACTGACATTATTTTTAGTATTTTTAAATTTTATGAATTTTGTTATTTCATACTCATTTTATTATTATTATTTTTTTGAATTATGATTATATTTAGCAGAGTATGTAATGTAATATATTCAGTTATTTATATGTATATGTATACATCATATTTTTTTGTTTTGTGATTCTGTACAATAAATTGTTTTCCTTTTATTCTAGACTTTTAATACCAAATAAAATTTGTTGTAGCTCAATCAAACATGATTGTTTAATTTTGCCTTTCGTTACTTTTTGTCCAAACACTTGAAAAGACATAAAAAAAAGTCGCGTGAGGAAAAATATCACTATTTTTATCACAAATTGCTCGAGTCCGGCTCTGACAAAATATTGAGCATGAGTGAGTCTACGTTTTCCTTTGGTACTGAAATAGATCTTTATTTCTATGGTTCGCTATGATGTCAAATATTTGACATCGAATAAAGCACTGGCCAAAGGCTGTTACGGGCAGAGGCCATTAATCCAACGAAGAAGAAGAAGTAGTAGTGGCTTTGGATTTTTTAAATTTGATGACTAGTCTCTCTAAGTATTTTATCTGTGAACTCATTTCCTCCCCTTTTGCAGCTGGAATTAAAAAAAGAAGATTTGTAACTTGTCTGAAATAGGATTGTTTTGTTGTATAAAATATGTCGCGGAAAAAGGATATATCTGTAAGTACAAATAACTAAAATGCCTTGGATAATAATTTTGAAGCTAATTATTTTAGAGAGAAGAAATTGCCAAACAGTTTCTGTTACCAGAGAGACAATCTAAAATTGATACACTTCTTAAACAAGATGGTCAAGCTTATTGTATTTGTAGATCGTCTGACTCGTCTAGGTTTATGATCGCTTGCGATGCTTGTGAAGAATGGTAATCAACGAATTGCGTGCATCGTATGTGTGCTAATCTAAAATTGTTTTAGGTACCACGGTGACTGTATTAAAATTTCTGAGAAGGAAGCAAAATTGATAAAACAGTATTTTTGTATTCGCTGCAAAGATGAAGACCCAACTTTAGTAACAAGATGGAAAACAAAAAGAGAACAGGAAGATTCTTTACCACATCAAGAAGAACGTAAATCCAGAAAACGGAAAGAACGCGGGGAAAGTAAAACTGACAAAAAGGTTAAGAAATGTGGAGAATGCATGGGATGTTACAGAACTGAAGATTGTGGAAGATGTGATGTATGTACAAGAAAAAATAGACATAGCTCCTCCAAAAACAGAGAAAGATGTAAACAGAGGATTTGTGTGAATGCTCTTGGAGGGTAATTATTAAAAATAAATGTTATTCAGCATTTGTGAAGAATGAGTACTTTTCTATTTTTGAAAAGTACAAGCAATGAGAATCTTACCTGAATACTGAATGTGCATATGTGACACATATTTTAAAAATAAAAAAGAACTTGTTTCTTCCAATGATCTTAAATTCATAAAACAATGCTAATTGTAAATACAAATATATAAGTTTCACAATGAATTCTTAGAGCAAGAAGAAAAAGAAGAGACTCAAGTGCAGAAAGAGAACAATCTCACAATGAGCACTTGAAAACTGATTACCCAAGACAATGCTATGGTCCTAAATGCATTAACAGTGCAAGATATGGTTCTAAATACTGTTCCGATCAATGTGGAATGGCATTAGCAAAAACTAGGATATTACAAGTTCTTCCTCAACGTTTACAAGAATGGGCATTGAGTCCTCCTGTGGCAGAAGAACTAAATATTAAAGGTATGATTAGGATATATTTTGTAAATTTCAAATAAAACTTCAGAATGTATGAATAAGAAATTTTGTTACAAAATAATTTCTAGGGAATATGTTTCATTATACTTATTGGGGCTTGGGACTTAAGTTGTACATTTATGTATTTTGTTTTAGCTCTTGACCAAGTACGTAAACAACAAGTGGAGGTACAACAAACTCTTCAAGAATTGGACAAGCGCCATAAGGAACTTGATATTGTAATTGAAAGAGCCAAAAATGCAAATATTGATCCAAACCAAGAAAATGATAATGAAGATGATGCTGAAATATCCACATACTGTGTTACTTGCGGACATGAAATTCACTCCCGCACTGCAATAAAACACATGGAAAAATGTTTCAATAAATATGAATCTCAAGCTTCTTTTGGATCTATATTTAAAACGAGAATTGAAGGTAAAGTAAATTTTGACCAGAACTAGCCAAGTTCAAAATTATTAATCAATTTTGGAATAAGTATACTGTGAGGTTTTTTGTTCCTGTTACAAAGTTATTTTCTCTTTTCAGGAAATAATATGTTTTGTGATTTTTATAATCTTGCTAACAGAACTTATTGTAAAAGGCTAAGAGTATTATGTCCAGAACATTGCAAAGATCCAAAAATAGGAGATCAAGAAGTATGTGGCTGTCCGTTAGTTAAAAATGTTTTTTCACCAACGGGAGAATTTTGCAGAGCACCTAAGAAATCTTGTACTAAACATTTTGTTTGGGAAAAACTTCGAAGAGCAGAGGTATATAATATGATTTAATTGTACATTGAATATAAACTCAATTTAATATATGACTTCACGACAGCTGTTATTAGAAAGATTGGAGTAAATGACAACTTGCCACAGATTTGTAATAGTATTGCTTTAATTTTAGATCGATCTGGAAAGAGTTCGTCATTGGCTTAAATTGGATGAATTGTTGGAAAAAGAACGCCAGATAAGAACCAGCATGGTGAGTCGTGCTGGAGTTTTAGCGTTGATGTTGCACAGTACATACAATCATGAATTGATGGAAAGAATTACTGCAGCACAAGATCCACAAATTAATCAGAGAGACAATCATGGCAAATCGAGGTACTAGTTTTTTGAAAGAGTTTTGTTTTTATAATTTAAAAGATAATTTAAGAAGAATTTGTGAAATATGATTATCAATTATATAACAAATTGAAATTTAAGACTTTTATTAGATACGTTAAATCGCTGTTTTTGACATTGTTTTTGCCAATAAAATATGTTTGTTTGTAGTAGGAATTTCCAATCGATTGGAAAATTGTCAAACTCTGACATTCCGTTTGGGATATGTTGTAAATCGATTGGCAATTTTTGTTGTACGAATGGGTGGAAAATTTTGAAAGTGATATCTTTGATAAAAATGAGCTAAAAGTTCATCATCACTTGAAGAAGATCTAAAAAAATAAAGAATAAGGTAATAATTTTGTAATGTGTGTGTCATTCTTTGGCCATCCTAATAAGAAGCCAGCGATTTTTTTCTCAAATGTCCGGTATAACAACATACAAATTATTTTACTCACGTTTTATTTTAGAAGGAACTGACTAGTTAGCTATTTCCATGTTTTTTTACTATAATAGAAAAATAGTTAAAATTTGTCACTTTCTACAGCATCACAATACGCATGTTCTCATGTTTAAACTGAAAATTTTATCCAAGTCAGCAAATTATTCTTATAGTTGGCAACTGATCCGAAATCGCAAATTTCTTTCTTCGAACAAAGGATTTTAAAATCACCAACTGTCAAATTCTTTCTACGAACGCTTTTTTTTAATGCGCATGCCTATGACGGTTTCTGACTGTTCTACGAACAAACCTATTGTAAATTTAAAATAATTTGATGGAATTTAGAAAACTTGTTGCCAGGCAATAGATACGAGATAGATTTGATTTCCGGTCGTACCTAGTTGTTTTTTTTACCACAAAATTTGGCGAATCTTAATAATTTTTGAACAGATTTTGTGTTTTGTGCTATATTTGTAGTTATTACGTAGGTAAATTTAAATAAGAAAACCACGTTAATAAAATTCATGCGAACCGTGAGATAAGATATCACACTAGGGTGATATCATAGCGCACGGTTCGCGTCACTATGATGATATGAGAAACTTTCCGCCAGTGTAGAGAGTGCGATATTTGTTAATTTCCTATATGGTCGTAGGAAAAAGTTATTTGCTTCCTCGCTACCAATCTTGTCATGTTTTCAATAATGGATACAGATCTATCTTCTTTATTGGAGGACTTCAATGAAACTTTCCTATCCTGAACATATCAGATAAAAAAAGCCCAACCAAATGACCAAATGACTGGTGCAACTTAAATTTAATGGAAGTTAATATTAGTAAATAGTAGTACCATTTGCTTCTCTAGGAAAATTGGGAATATATCATTCACATATTCTATAAATGATAATGATTTAAATAACGTTCTCTCTGTTCGGGATCTTGGTGTAATATTGGATCATAAACTTGATTTCCATCTTCATTATGATCACATCATTAATAAGTCTATGAAAATGTTGGGATTTGTATTGTGAACTGCTAAGGACTATAAGAACGTTTTGGCACTCAAGTCAATGTATTTTATATTAGTCAGGTCATTGATGGAATATTGTTCACCAGTCTGGTCACCATCTTACCAGATTCATGTAAACAACTTGGAGAAAGTTCAGAATAAATTCATTAAGTACATGTCGTTTAGAATTGGAATGCCTGTATCAACTGATACATATGAAGAGATAAGTGACTGTCTCAGTCTAGACAAACTTTCAATTCGTAGATCTTGAGATGATATAAAATTTCTCCATAACTTACTCTGTTATAATATAGACTGCCCGCAATTACTATCCCGCATTGGTTTCCATGTCCCTTATAGGTCCACAAGAAATAATCATACTTTTGCAGCTCCATTACATAGATGTAATTATGGGAGGTTTGCTGCAATAAGCAGAATTTTATCCAGTGCAAACAGGTTGGATCTGGATTTTTTTCAACATATCTGGGTATTTAGGCAATTCCTATGAGATATGAAATCTTATTATAGGATTGGGATTGCATTATTTTAAAATGGTATTTCAATATTGTATTGTGATTATTAATTTTTGTTGTTACTGTTCACTGAGTTCCTTGTCATAATTGTTTTTATTTATATTAAGCTTAAATTTTATTTTACACGTTTAATCTATTTTGTCCTTGTTTTTATAAAATACTGGGTGTTACCCGTAAATAAATGAATAAATTTAAGATAACTGTAATTTTAAAAGGAGACTACAACGATATATTTCTCCTGTTTCCTTAGAGACTTGTCCAAATAACAAGGACGATTTATTTTTTCTTTGAGTGAACGAGGTCACATTTCTTCTTTCTTTCATGTTTTACTTTATCTTTTTTGTCACAAATTTCAGGATTTTTGTAAAAAGTAAATTATTTTCAAAATAATTAATTTGCTCCATAATTTAACCGCGCTTTGTTACTGTCTGAATACTTTCAAGTTTTTGAAAGCAATCCACCACAGCATTTTTTAAATGGACAATAACAATCTTCACTCTCCATCTAAGATTGTTTTGATGAAGATTAAAATCAAATAAATCAACAAAAATAAAATTTTCTTTCAAATTTTATTACATCAAAAATTATAAATATAAACGTTAGGTCTTCGTGATAATAAGTAAAATTCAATTGCAGCATTATGAACTGTAAGTAAATTGTTTATAATTTATTGTTAATACATAAGCAAAGAATTAATAAAAATGCAAAATCTGTAATGCCTCCAATTTTATCCTTTCAAGCTGCTCATTCCAGCCCTCATAATCTCGTCAACAAGAAGTAGGTTGCTTGCAATGATAGAACAAGAGTTGATTATTTGCTTTTTGACTACATAGTTGTCATAGATTCCGCTATCTTTAGGATTTATCGGTTCACCAGAAGTTAAATCCAGTCCAATCGGTTCTGGATTTAAACGAGCTTCTTCTTGGAGTTTTACAATTGTGTCCTAAAAAATTTAAAGCCAAATTCAAGCCAGGTCAACTAGTATTCTATAAAATGTATTACCTGGGCATCAAATCCAGAATTAACAGCTAAAGTTTTAGGAATAACTAACAAAGCTTCTGCATAAGCAGCAACTCCTAAACGTGATTTACCCTTGATAGTGTCTTTAAATATTAAAAGTTCTTTGTTTGCTGTAACTTCAAATGAACCAGCTCCTGCAAAAAGGCAAAACATGAATAATTTTAGTAGGTATAAATAATATTAATAAAAAAACTGTGTCAGTGCATTGAAACTTACCTGGAATTAGAGCTTTATCTTCAATTGCATTATTTATAGCTCTTAAACCATCTCTCACTGCATCTTTAATTTGTGTTAAAGTATGTTTATTGGGACCTTTCATCAGAATAGTTACCGACTGAGGCACTTTACATTCTTCAACAAAAGTGTATTTGTTCTCACCCAATACATGCTCATAAACATGTCCTGCTCGTCCAAGTTGAGATTCCTGTATATCATCAAAGCTGTTTAAAGCAATTCCACCACAAGCCAAAGCTAAACGTTCCATGTTACGTCTTTTGGCTCTTCTTAAAGCCATGATACCTTCTTTAGCAAGCATATCCAAGCTCATTGGATCAATACCTATAAAATAATACATTGAAATGCTAAATAAAATTAGAAGCAAATAAAAATTGTAATTTGTTTTAAAATATGAAATAATGTTTAAAATTGAATTTACCTTTTTGATTAATAACAACAAATGTTTTGTCTGTTCCATCACAAAGAGATTTTTTCAATTCAATAACCTTTTTAACTCTGTGTTCAATAAATTCACGTTCAGCAGAAACTAACTTTTCTCTTTCTTCTGCAGTTTTATAGAAGAAGCCTGAATTAACTTCACTCTTTTCATATTCCATACTGACATTACAGGTTAATATATAACAATTCTTAAGACTTTTTGGCATGTCTGGATGGCGGCTTCCATGATCTAATACCAAACCTAACAAAAAAATTTACTATCACCTTATAATAACTATTATATTGAATAATTTACCTTTAACCAATTGGGTGTCTGTTTCTGTCTTATGCTGCATCTCCATTAATTCAACCATATGAAGATCTACTGGTTTTTCACTTTGTTTGATTGATAGAATAGCTTCTACGCAAACATCAGTCAACACATCAGCAAGATTTTGATGCAACTAAAATAAATAATGACAAACTTAGAATAAAGATAAAACCTAATGCTAATAAATTGACTAATATTTGTATTAAAACTTTACCTTTGTTCTCAGGCTTGTCTTGCAAACATCAGTTAAAGTTTCTTTGTTTATATCAATCGGAATTTTCATTTTATCCAGAATTTCCAATGCCTTTGCTCTTGCCTTATCGAAACCTTCAGTGAGTAATCTTGGATGTAATCCTTCAGCAATATAAATGTCAGCCTGTTTTAATAGTTCACCTATTACAAGAACAGTAGAAGTTGTACCATCTCCAGTCATATCATCTTGGGCAGTGGAAGCACGAGCAATAAGTGAAGCAGTAGGGTGTTGAATTTGCATTTCATGTAAAAGAACATTTCCATCTTTGGTAATTTTAATATCACCGGCTCCGGACACTAACCTATAATTAAGATTATCATTTATCCATTGACGAACACAGAAATAATTCGTTCTTAATATCACTTAGCTGTGTGAATAGAAATTTTTCTGAAATTTACAACCTTTTTTATGTAATTACATGTTTTAAAATCATGTGTTACTCACATTTTTACAGTTCCTTTGGGTCCTAGATTACTTTTCATTACATCTTGAATACCTTTTGCTGCTGATATATTAATTGCTAGCGCTTGAGCAGCCCTAGCTACTTCGGCTTTGGGATTTAATAAACTTATAGCCATTTTAAATATTACTTCAAAATCTATAAAACTCGTGCAGAGTGCAGAACTCCTCAATCAAAAAATGGTAGGTAGATCAGACAGAAGTCAATTGTCATTGTTATTTTGATAGGACAAGAATGTCAGAATGTGTGTCCATAGATATTATACTTTCTCGATGGACAGCTCGCTAGCCATCTATCGAGATGTGGATGTACTTATAGCTCCAACCATAGATAACATACTTAATACCAGCATAGAGAAATAAGGGTACCAAGTATTCTGTGGAATGACAGATTATATAAAAAATTGTATTATGATAGATCTTTCTTGTCTAATCATTGCACTAACATGATAATAATAGAAAATTGAAATTTTAAAATAGATACTAAATGGTTGTACAAAATAAATGTGGCTGATAGCAGATGATCTGTGGTTGAATTTTTACAATCAATCTCTACAAAAAAGAAGAATTTATGAATAAGCGGAAAAGCGCCCTCTTTTATTTAATAACTTTGGCGGTTTTCCGTTACACTTCATGTTGACTTTTACAAAAGTTCGTTAAGTGCAACTTAACAGATTGTTTTATTACTGTGATTTTATTTTTGTGAGTACTTTTCACATACTAGTGTAGTCATTCATTTAATTTAATCCAAAACCTGTTCCGAAATACCCAATATCTTAGTTTATAGTATTTTTAAACTTGTCTCAAGTTTTCAGATATTGTGAAGTAAAATGACGACAACTAGAAATAACACAAACGTGGCTGACTTTCTAAAAATTGAAAAAATAGGAGAAGGAACTTATGGAGTCGTATATAAAGGAAAAAATAAAAAAACTGGAGAGCTGGTCGCCATGAAAAAAATCAGGTAAAATGCCGTTAACGTGTAATGATGTAATGTTATTGAATTGCAAATGTACTCTTTCTTAGGTTGGAATCAGAAGATGAAGGAGTACCATCAACTGCTATCAGAGAGATCTCACTTCTTAAAGAACTAAGACATCCCAATATAGTTTCACTTGCAGATGTTATGATGGAAGAGCAAAGGTAATGAGATTGTTTCAATTATTTTTGTGATATCTTCAATTGCATGTAGGTATAGCATTTCCCACAAGACTTTATTGAGTGCCATCTCCCATACTCGCACAATAGTGAATTAACTCACCACAAATAAATGAAACAAATATTTCTCTTCAAATATTTCTTAATCATGGATATATATTTTAACTAATGGGTCAATTCTGAGCATATCTGTAAGTTCTGTAAAATCTGTAATAGTTACAAGGCAACTTACTATATGCTACAGTTTCTGTAACTCATATGTGACTTCTCAGAATTGATCCATAAATTTCAATAAACAACCTCTGGAGAAAGCAGAATGCTGTTGTCCAGTTGGTAAATGAATAAAAAGGAGACATTTGGAATGAACATTGCAGAAATATAATAACAATTGTATCAGGTAGTAACTAGTTTGACAATGACAGTATTGGTACATATGGGCTTACCAAGTTTGCCATTTTTTAAACCTTATTGTTGGATTGAGGAAACATTGAAATCAATTATGCGTTATGTAATTAATTGGCTACTGTTTAAATAATACAAGTGCCATATTTTGCATGCATTTTAAGTTGTTGAGATGATTTTTCCAAATATATATCTGTTTTTTGAGATTTTTGTTATTTTCTGGGGATGATTGTATTACTTATTGTGGAAGTGTTTTATTGTTGTGATAAGCTGTTGGTGATATTTTGTATTTTATAAAATTCATTTCAAAGGACTGTATATGTATAGGACTTCATGCAATCCACTAATTTTGCTTAATAATAGGACATTTCTACCTATGGTCTTACAGAAATCCTGAGTGTTATCCCACTAGTTTTATTTCTGTACCACAATATAACTAGTATTTTGAATTCTCAATGCCTCATATATTGCATTACTGCTTTTAGATTATATCTAATATTTGAGTTCTTGGCTATGGATCTGAAGAAATATTTAGATAAAATCGAATCTGGTAAGTACATGGATCCCAAGCTTGTGAAAAGTTATCTTTATCAGATGAACGAAGCCATATTGTTTTGCCACCAAAGGCGTGTACTCCACAGAGATTTAAAACCACAGAATTTATTGATTACTAAAGATGGACTTATAAAGGTAAGCCAATCAATTTCACTGTAAAGGATTATTATTAGTTTTATTTTAAAAATATATTTTTTTATCATGTAACTATGGTATTTATTGTATTGCAAAAAGTTTAATATTTCAAAAGTATCTATAGAAAAACTTTGTATCGAAGGCATCAATGAAGAGACATATTAGTTGAAAAAAACTTGCGTGTTACTGATTAGGATTTACCTACTTCTTTCAAATGGTCTAAAAATAAGTAGGTATGTTGTAGAATTCATTGAAGACAAAAATTGGATGATTATTGTAGTAAATACAGTTCGTATGTATAAAAACTTATTTCTAGTGACACTAACAGAATTTTAAAAGCCTTTTAAAATTAACAAAGCATAACTGGAAGATGGAATACTATGAATATGTCAATTATAGTGTATTTTAATGATACTAATTTATTAAACCATAACAAATATATGTTTATACATAAAAAAGCAATAAACAAAACCTAATAAGTGAAGTTATTGTAATAAATATTATACCTTATGACAGTATTTTTTAATTTCTATTAACTTGAATTTTATTTTTAGGTTGCAGATTTTGGACTTGGGCGTGCATTTGGAGTTCCAGTGAGAGTATATACTCATGAAGTGGTAACATTATGGTACAGAGCACCTGAAGTACTTTTAGGTTCGGCTAGATACTCTTGTCCCATTGACATATGGTCATTGGGTTGTATATTTGCAGAAATGGCTACAAAAAGGCCATTGTTCCAAGGTGATTCAGAAATAGATCAGCTATTCAGAATATTCAGGTTAGTGAAATGAAAATGTGTGTTTGTGTATATAAATAATATCATCAACTTTCGAGATATCTGATATCCATTGTTATATAATTTAGGATTTTGAAAACACCAACTGATGATCTATGGCCTGATGTATCATCTTTTCCCAACTACAAAGCCACGTTTCCAAATTGGACACACTTTAATCTTGCTAGTCAAGTTAAGAACCTAGAAGATGATGGTATAGATTTGTTGCAGGAAATGTTGGTTTATGATCCATCAAAGAGGATATCGGCGAAAAGAATTGCTACTCACTCATATTTACAAGATGTTGACTTATCAGTGAAACCGGTATTCACTGAAATAGATAAAAATTGATCTTTTGATAATACTAATTTATTATAGAGGATGCTGACTTCCATTTTGTTTGCCAAAGAGTATGCGAAGTGAGTGATTTAAAAGTAAAAAAAAAGGTTTTATATTTTCATTCAAGAACTGCAAGGTTCCTATTATGTAAATCGGTTTAAAATTCTCGGAACTATATTTTCGTAGATCTTTATTAGTGGCATTATTTTGAAAACTTATACAAGGAAAAATTTTGAATAACAATTACATTTTCTGTGCGCAAAATATATTTTTAATTCAGTACTGGCTCTAGAAATAATTTGCCATATTTCAAGTATACATTCAGTATTTACAAATTATAAACAATATGTTACACTAATTGTCCTATCATATGCGATATTTTATCTTTTCAGACAATTATTATTATTATTATCTAAATTATTTATTCATTGATTTAGATCGTATCTGTCAGATATTTTTATCAGTACTTTGCTGGAACTGCTTGAACGTTTTCTAGATCTGTCATTGTGAATAGAAACATTTTTTGAGCATCAACCGTTTTGAAATAACTACAATAATTTTACTTTGCTCCCATTAATTTGTTCATTGGTGGATTTAATTTATTATACATTATAAAAATACAAGGAATTAAAAATGGACCTCCAGTTTTTTTCACAAAATTGTGTGGTTGAAAGTTAATTTATTCCATGCTTTATGTGGGAGTTTTTTTTTTAATTTTGTCGCATTGCGATATTTTCCATTTTACTAAATAATGTTTTGTTCAATATCAAATTTTAGTTTCTTTAATTGTGTACATTGATAAAAATATCCTTTGTTCAATAAAATGGAGGCTAGTATCAACAGCGTTGGGTCAATAAGTTTATTTATTATGTTTTTTTAATAATTATTATTTGATTATTTCATAAGAATATTTCAGGTATCCATCCAAATTAGTATCGTTTATCAAAATAATTTAAATTCAATAATCATTTCATGAGAGAACACATAATTTTTATACCTAATTTAAATGTTTATTGAATTCAAATAGTTCTAGTATATTAGTAGTTTTTTTTGCTTATAAATGCATATTTATTTTCAATATATAACTCTAACCATATTTTGGATTTATCTTGAAATTTAAATAAAACTTTTAATATACTTGTAAATTAAAATTTTGTCACATTTGAATAGTTTTATCTCAATTGTAGATAGTTTCTTAACCCTTTCACCAGTGAGGATTTACACATTTTCAAGGTATAGACTGAATAATTTTTGCCGCCCTTGCCTCAGCAAATGTCATATCATGCATTATTTCTACAATGCAACAATTCCGTTGTAATTGCACGTAAATCATGTATGGGCGGGGTAATGGGGTATTCAGTAACTTATTCATTATATTCGAATAAAAATCGAAAAATTATATACAAACCGTCCAGTTCGTAGCCTCTAACCAGTGGTAAGACTGGCATGTATGGGTTGTTAGTGAGAATAAGAGGGGCATATTTTTTACAATTTCGCTCTTTTCACTCATAAAAAGTTTGGGCAAAGGGCGAAGAGGCGAGAGGCCGATTACTGGTTGGTTTTACTCTAGAATATGGAAGTTTGCTACTCTCGAAATGTGCAATGATAAGTGAGAGAGAAAAGTCATCGACAAAATTTGTTGCATACTTCTATCTGTAAGACATCAGAAAACCGTCATAGAAAAATCTTTATGATTTCTATGAGGTAAAAAAAAATTCGTTCCCCAAATTTGCCGCCCTAGGCTCGAGCCTACTCAGCCTGCTGGTGAATCCGCCACTGCCTTTCACTGCGAGAACCGTGTTTGAACACAAGCAAGTAGATTTCTACTTATCAATCTTTGCTCCCCAAGCTGCGAAAAACATTTAGAGTTGTTTGGGTACCGCACACGGTTATACAGTACGTTGCGGTACGACAGTAGTAACGTGATTTTGATGTAAGTTTCGATTATTTTGTTAATTTCAGTCCTTCGGTTTGTGAAAATTCTTATTCATGCTATGCATGAAATAATTGCATAAATTGCCAAATAATCATAATTATTCGTAAAAAACAAGTTGTAATTTGGAAAGAACGTAACATAAGTTATATTCTTTACGTTTTACTTGCAGAACGTAAACTACTACGTAACGTTACAGAAATTTGGAGTGCAGTGTACGCATTATTGTTTATTGCGATTTTTTCATCATAACTAGAAATTGTACAATGTTCAATCGAGCTATATTAGCTTATATAATCAAATGTGACAATATCAACAAAACAAGTTTAGATCTTTTCTTGTCAGACCTAGAATATTTTCAAACACTCTCAAAATCTTGTATAATTGAATTAATTACTATCTCCAATCTATTTAGAAACTGAAAAATATTTCTTCTCAATAACCTGTATAGAATTACTTACTAAAATCATTGAAATGTATGGTGATGAATCTGTTTTTTTAACTCCATATAATGTATTTTGAATGGATTTTTACAATTGTAACTTGATATAATAGCTATACAATAATTAATGTTTTTTTATTTTGAAAGCAGTTTTGCTAACGTATTGATAAACAGATTGCGAAAAAGTGTAATAGGTCATACAACAAGGATTATATGAACAACACTTGAAGAGAGACAAGAATTGTTATACATGTGAAATTTAATTAGGTCAGTCCCCTCTACTAAAACAGATGGATCTGTGATTATTGCCATTTATATGACCTATTAAACTATTTCGAAAGATGTATGCAGTTTTACACATAAAATATTTGGAAAATTAACAACATAAAAGAGATTCCTTGTTTAAAATTTTTTTATTTATTCAGGTCTTTTGTTTTATGAATGCTTGAAGAAACAGCTCGCTTAAATTTGCAAAAAATGTTCTAAGCATTATTAATTTTGAACTGCTCGAGTTTCTCTTCAATGTTGGAGATTATTCTGGAATAATACGAATATGGCATGATACATTTACCAATTAAAAATATATTTTCTAGCGTCAATTCAATCGAAATTTATAGCAAATTAATATTTAGTTCATTATTGACACTCTTTTGGTGTTTCTTTATTAATGCCACCAATTTTCTATATATTCATAGGTATTCAAACAACTAAAAAGCGTAACTTTTTAATTTTGGTGGCTTCCAATATTTATATAGAACAAGCAATGATTGAATATATATTTGTTACATATTTGGATCATTCTATATATTATTAGTTGTTATTCGGCCATTACACTCTAAGTACGGAGTACTAAATTTTTCCCATATGAAAATAAGTTTTATTATTATAGAAGTAATTTTTACTTTTGATATTTTTATATTTTCTTAGACTAGATTTTGTGTTTAAGCAAAATATTTTACTGTAAAGGGTCAGATTGCGATTAAACTATATTTGTTTTTCATGTGTTTTTATTTTCAAATAATGTCCCAGTTTCCTAATTATCTTGAAATGAAATATGAAGATTTAGGATGTGCTGTCAAAATTGCTGACCATGAAATTTTATACCAAAATCCTGAACTCTGTCAACCCCAAACCTGTTTTCATAAATATAGAGCTTAATTCATATCTACCATCTAAATATTTTAATCTTACCTTACTAGTCCAGTAAATGAAGGGACAAAGCTTCTGAAAAATTCCAGAAGACTTCACTTTGGGTCCAATTTGTAGGTCACCGAAGGTGTCTTCAAACGAGAAAGAACTTAACGCGATTGAGTTGAGGGAAGGGGGAGAAAATGGCCCCCAAAACCCTGGAAAACGGGTTTCTCGCTAATATCTGGCCCAATATGCGAATTAGAGTATTTTTCTTCAGATAAAAAATGAAGATCGTCTTATCTACAGAAATGGTCCCTATTTTTTTTTCGAAACGTCGATATAGTTATCGAGATAATTAGACCTAAAAGTTTCCTCATTTCAGCTGCTGATCTGACTGTAGAAATTCTGCTATCTATGCATTAACTTGTAAGCGGGTGGACGAATTATTGTTCCAGAACTTGGCAAAAAATTGACATTTTCCGATGATTCAAAATTCATCGCAATGGGAAGACCCGTAGCTATCATTCCATGTGACTTGCAGCTCGTTCGTACTTGACAAAAATATTTTAAAAGGCAGTCAATAGTTATTTTCCTAACTAGTGCGGAAAGTGATACTTTCCCGCACGCGACTGCAGTTGACCCGAACGACGCGAAGCGGAGTTCGGGCAAGCGGTCAAGGGCGGGAAAGACACTTTACGCATGAGTTAGGAACATTATTTTTTCTACGACCGTATATACAAAAAAGTATATCAACCCATTTTTCAAAATTTATTTTATTTTAACACACATATAAAAAACTTAGACCAAAAACTATTATTATTATTATCAATTATAAATATTAATATTAGAAACACAATTTGTTGCATTCTGTGAATTACTTAAAATTGCCGGTCCAGTGGAGTTATTTGGTGTTAACTGGTGAGTGAATGACGTTGATGAGGATGGCATCGTTTGCAAATCACATAAAGATGACGATGAGGGTGACGGCAACAATTTTAAGTCATTTGTAGATGAAAGAATTTCATTTGATATATTTTTCTTATATCAAACCCGGGTGGTTTGATAGTTGTTTTGTGACACTACTTTAAATAATTTGCAAGGTTATATCAAAATATTTTCATTATTTTATATTATCAGAAAATTAAAAATGCAACAAAAAGCTGGAAAACATGTTGATTTTATTTAATGGACTTTTTATTCACCTGGTGTAAGAATAGTTATAACTTCCGAAGTAAAAAACTATCTAATAAGGTCAAAATTTGCATAATTTTACTTTCCCGCACTAGTGCGGGAAAGTGACACTTTCAAAGCTAAAATGCGTGCGGGAAAGTGGGTTAAAGCGCACGGTAGTAGAAAAAAGTTTTTTTCCACAAGATTTTGAGACTATTTAATTAATTTGTTCATATTTTGTTTAAAAATAGTCTTTTATCCTAATTTTTTTTATAATGGAACCTTAGGAGGTCTTGAGTGATCTCAGAATTTTTTTTTGAATCGTCAGGTACACTGTTTGAAATTTGGAGAAGTCCTTCCTAATGTTGCTGAGCCTTTTGAAAGGTAGATTCCTGGGGAAACTTTCGTTTCCCTGAACGAGGGTATTTTTGGACATATTCCATCATTATATGATTTTGTTCAACATTAATTGTTTCTCCATGCTAAAGGAGTGAAGAAGGTGAATTTGTTAATACAAATAATTTATATAGTGTGGAAATCACTTATGGAATAAAATTCTTTGTCATTATTTTAGAAAATTATAAAAAATGCCTAGACACGTCAACTTTTGAATTTAAATATACAGGGTGATTAACGCAAGTATGCCATAGTCGGGGTTGTTTGTATGTATATGTATATTTGCATATTTTTGAAATCCTCTAAATGAACCGATTCCAACAAACTAAATAATGTATGGACAATTATGAATTATACAGGGTGGAATTTTAAAATTAATAATTTATTACACTTGAAATATTGGTACTTTTTTAAAATAGCTAAATATGGATTTATCAAAAATCTAAACTAACTAATTATTAGACGTATTTGTATATTAAACAAAACCTGCTACGCCCATGAATTTTATCATGAATACCTAAAAATTGCCTGAAAACGCCAATAATTAGACAAAATCGGTAAATAATGTGGATTGTTTTCTATTCTGTCAGTTGTTGATGTGTTGACAGTTTATATTGAAAAAGTAAAATCTTTGTCAAACATCACTCTTTCCTTGTCGACATAACAATGAAATATTTAACTGAGACTCACCGAATTGAGATTTTAATGATGATAAGGTACGGGGATAACTGCAGAAGTCAAGTTGAAGTGGCAAACTTATTTAATCACAGGTATTCCGAATTGCCTAATATTTCACAAAGTACTGTGTCTAAAATTCATGCACAATTCAGAGAACTTGGACATGTCAAACCATTAAAAACAAAGCCACACTTCGTTGAAGATGATGTAAACCGACAGAACTGCAGATATTGGTCAGCAGAGAATCCTAATTGGATGCGTGAGACACATACTCAGTACCCTCAAAAGGTGAACGTTTGGGCCGGTATCATAGGCGACCATATTATTGGTCCTATATTTATAGATGGAAATTTGACAGCTGAAAAATATTTAAATATGCTTAGAAATGAAGTTATTCCAAAATTATATCCCAACGCAATAGATCCTAGCTTACCGAATGAAAATGTTTGGTTCCATCAAGACGGGGCAACACCCCATTATGCTTTAATGGTAAGAACTTATTTAGATAAAATCTTCCCCAATAAATGGATTGAACGAAGAGGTACTATTGAGTGGCCAGCTAGGTCGCCAGACCTTACGTCGTTAGATTTTTTTTCTGTGGGGTTATCTCAAGAACAAAGTATATGCAACACAACAAACTAGCATTGTAGACCTCAAAGACAGGATAACTACAGAAATACGGAATATTTCATCTCAAACTTTAAATAAAGTTAAGGAGGAGTTCTATAGGAGACTGTGCTATTGCCAACAACTAGGTGGAGAACATTTTGAGAATTTTTATTAATTTATTAAAATCAAATACATCAGGTATTTTATGTATGTGCTTAATAACTGTAAAAATAAAAATTTCACCCTGTATAATTCATAATTGACCATACATTATTTAGTTTGTTGGAATCGGTTCATTAAGAGGATTTCAAAAATATGCAAATATACAGGGTGGTTCATTAAAAAAAACCAACATCGACTATGGCATACTTGCGTGAATCACCCTGTACATTTAAATTTATGTTTACATAACGCACAACTCAATTAAAAAGTTGACGTGTCTCGGCATTTTTTATAATTTTCTATAATAATGACATAAATAATTTTATTCCATAAGTGGTTTCCACACTGTATAAAAGAGTTTCACAACAATATTCAAATAATTATCTATTGAAAAGTGGATGATATATTTTCAATTTTCCCAGAAAAGCAAACAAAATTTATTCTATGGGGAGTCTCGATTGAGGGTGAATTGCACCCATCAAGAAGACGACTAAAACACCAGAAAGAAGCTCATTTGGAGTTGGGTGAAAAAATAAAATCATTATGTTTATATATATTACACAATACATTTAAAGAAGAATATTAATTAGACGGACAACAATACATTTAAACATCTAATGATACTTGAAAGTTTCTCCATATTTAACAAAATTTTTCAAATCATTATCTGATAAATATTTAAAAATTTTTCTTCTAGGTCCAATTGGCAACTGCGGAGTTAGTAATTGTATTATTTTATCGGCTTGAATCAACATTTGCTTCCTCAATTTCCCCTTGATAATTTTTATGGATACTATGTTTTCATATATTGGAAATCTAGTTTTATAATTTTCACATTCTAAATCCAAAACTATATTTTCATTGCAAATAAAAGATGCCAATCTATTTTCATCAGATTCAAGTAAAAATTTGTGATAAGAAATTTTGCTATCAGCAATCATACACTGCTGCATCTCTTCCAATTCGCTTCTACAACTATCCCAAAATTTGGAAAGGTCGTCACTACAGTGAAAACAAGGTTTTGGTTTATTAATATCTGTGAATAATATAAATTTGATCAAACTTTTTGAGAATGTTTTACCCTTATATTTAAACGCCAAGTCTATAACATCATAACCATCTTCATTTCTTATTCCCAAGTCAGCTCCTTTTGCAATTAACAGCTTTGCTACAGACCTGTAACCGTTTCTAGCGGAAACATGAAGAGGAGTATTTTTATTGTTGTCTGTTATCGTAAAATCCGCTCCATTATCTAATAGAAGTTTGACTACTTTTTGTTGATAGTAATAAGTGGCATATAATAGTGGAGTCCAACCAGTAGTGCTAATTGCATTAACATCTGCTCCTTTACTTAACAGTAGTATCGCCAAATCTTCATTACCATTTTCAGCAGCTACATGCAATGGAGTATTTTTATGATGATCAAAAACTTTCACATTTGCTCCCATTTCAAGTAATAATTGGACAATCCGTTTATGTCCACATTGTGCTGCTATCAAAAGTGGTGTCCAACCATCTTCATTTCTTACTTCTATTGCTGCTCCTTTTTTTATTAATAATTCTGTTATTTCTTCATCATCATTTCTAGCAGCTAAATGCAAAGGAGTGTCTCGAAACCTATTGGTCACTGAAAAATCTGCTCCTTGATCTAACAACAATTCAACAACACCTTTTTGATAATTATCAATGGCGAGAAACAAAGCAGTATGACCTGTATGATTTTTTGAGTCAATAATAGCACCATTTTTTAACAATAATTTTACTACATTCTTGTGTCCATTTTCAGCAGCTAGATGCAGGGGGGCATTAGGGCTTTTACTTAATTCAAAATCTGCTCCATGTTTAATGAGTACTTCTACTACATCAGAATAACCACTTTCACAAGCTAAATGCATTGGAATTTTTCCTTTTGTAGATTTGGCCTCAATATCTGCTCCTTTTGTTAGCAAAAAGTTTACAATGGAACTATGACCATTTTTTGCGGCATAGTGTAAAGGGGTTTTCCCTTCCAAAGTTTTAGCTTCAATATCTGCTCCTTTTTTTAACAGTAACATTAAAATTGGCAATTGACTATGCTTGGCTGCAAGATGTAAAAGTGTCCATTTTTCATGCAAGTATTTTTCATTTACGTCTGTTCCTTTCTTCAATGCCGATACAACCTCAAGTAAATTTCCAGTTTCCACAGCCAATAATAGTTTACCTAAATCTCTGCTTTGATCCATTTCACGCTGAAATCTTTTAAACCTAAAATAAAGAAAAAAAAATAAACACAATATTTTCGGAAAATATTGATTAACATTAAGAAAAATTTCCAGAAGAACTTTTACTTTGGCTAGTATTTGTCAATAATTTACAAGCGACCCCAAGATCGGATTTCTATTGTATAAAGTACTTGTATAGGGTTGGGTAGGCAAATAAAATAATAAAGATTTAAATAATAATGTAGCTAAATCGTTTAATAATTGTTTTCGATGTTAAATAGGGTTTTATTATTCTGTCTATTTCAAAACAGACTCTACATATTTCAAAATAGTAGAAAATATTTAATTTTATTCTTTTTGTAAAAAATATATAATTCAAAATTAACATGTAATGCACCGAACTCAAAATTATTAAGATATTTAATAAAAAACAAGAATGTAACTGTAATTATAATTGGAACATTTTTAAATGTATTAACTGTATTGTTGCAATTCATAAATTCATTTAATTACAGGACATTCATCTTTTGCTTCATGCAATATAAAAATAAGAGTAATATGTATAGAATCTACCTATACAAGTTTGCAATTAGGTTTAATAGGATTCAATTATAATTTCTTTTTGTAATCTCTGATTGTCATTTCAATATTACATACCTAAATACCTACTTTTTCCCCGAAAATATTCCACTAATTTATTTTATTTTTCCAATCGTTAAAACTAAACCATAGATCACTAAACCATTGACAAAAAAGAAGACGGAGTGAAGTATGGACCATAGAGAAATAGTATATAATGAGATTAGCTCCTAGTTGGCATCGCCTTGACCGCAGCGCACCAGGAAGGGGTACCGGAACTAATTTTTACAAGATCAGTCACGTGAATTGAATTTACACTGGCCGCCCTATTTAAGAACATAAATATAGATCATTTTGAAAAACACTTTTCTATTCTATAGTAAAAACTTGGAAGGCATATATTGAAGGTGTTTATTTACAAATGAAAGGCTTGTATGATATTCTCAGATTTATTTAATGTAAGTATATATTTATGTGAAAAGTGTGGATAAAATACAAGAAACAGTAACCAATTATTCTATATATCCATTACTTATTATTTTACATAGAGAATTAAATAACAACGTCTTCAACAACACTGGAAGAAAATAATAAGCAAACACAAAAGAACGTCATCTAAAAATTATTCCAGGTATGTGTCCCGGTCACCTCTACCTTTCTGCTAAATAAAACATCGTCCTATACAATGGAATTATTTTTTTCGAATAATATTCATCTAAATGTTCTACATCCTAATTTTTAAATTCTGCGTTAGATATTTTAGAAAATACCTTGTACAGTTAAAGTGCTGAGAACATTAAATTTAAAATTGAGGGGTCCATAAAAGTTACTGAAAGATAAATTCGAAGTGGAAGGAAGCGTTCTTGTAAAATATTAGCTAGACATCAACACCTCCATTGCCACAATCTTTATTTTAGTACAACCATATGTTTTCGAATATACGATTATTTCTTTCTGGGACACACGATTTCAATCTTTACGTATAAAAACAGTTCTTTGTATATTGAATTTTGAATGCTATAAAATTGAGATTAAAAATATATATAGGAGGGAGAAAATAAGAGACAAATATCTAGAAGTTAAATGTAAATAAGTAAAAAAAGATAAATATTATTAAAGTGTGTAGTTCTCTGATGTACAATAAAAAATAACATTGTCGATGTGCATAAATTGGTTAATGTTTGACGTGCTGCATAACTAATTGTACAGGTAACGCTTCTAATAAAAAAGGAACGAAGGAACTCCTGTTTCTTTACGCTTACATTTTTCAATAATGGAATGCTTATGTGTATATTTTTCGAGAAGGGGAAGGAAAGATACCATATATCTATTCACACTAGTGCTACATTCATTATCTACTTGCTTCTTACATTATTTTTTATTAAACTGGATAACAATAATCAAGTATGTTGTCAAAGTCGATATCATAACAGGTACAATCCGTTTGTTAACTCGAAAGTAACCGGATACCTGCATCTTTGGTCTCAAATCTTTTATAAAGTCAGTGAGTGAAATCAGCTGTTTCATTAGTAAGGGATCAGTAACATCAGGTTGAAGAAGATAGCATTGCCTCACCAAATCCTTACTGGTTGCTTCTATTTTGTCACAGTACAGAACTATTGTCAAAGATAAAACCTAAAAACAAAATTAAAAATATGAATAGATATCAAAGGTAATAGTACCTATAATATTTATTATAACACCTTAGAGAATCTTTGAGAATCAAAAAACAAAGGCCGTTCACTAATAAGCAACAACTACTTCCTTGGCTATATGCCACGAAGGACATTGAATTACACTTCAAAGTTAAGCGGGGCTGGTATATGTGCAAGATGGAACCAACCATTTTGGTTTGCAATGTCACTTTTGTAGTCCGGTGTCAGAGTATTTGCGCCTCATCAGTATAAGGTAGATATCATCCGTCCAGAAGCTCTGAGAGCATAATTCCTGCACTGGAGAAATCATTAATATCGCACAAATACACCAATCTCAGTGAAGAAAACGTTAAATATGCTATAATAGTGACGTCCCCACGTAATTCAATGTCCTCCGTGGCATTTAGCCAGTGAAGTAGCCAGAACCTTTAATTTGTTTATATGCAATATATGAAAGACAACCATTTCATTTTTGTCCAATATTTTAAATACAGGGTGTTTCATTGGGAAAGGGCCTAACTTTAACTGTAGATGGGGATCACTTTGGTGCTTCCAACAACCTATATTTTTTAATGTGTCTTCTTCACTTCATAACCGAGATACGGGGTGTTTTATAAATTTATCCTATTTCTTTCGAACCTCATAAATGAATGAGTATTTCTAAGTACGGCCCTGTAATCCCATTTTTTGTGGTATGTACTCGTAAACATACAAATTCAATTGAATTTCTAGGATGCTTCTGTAGATGCATTAAATAGATTTCATTTCAAGCTAAAAAATAAAAAAAAACCTCTCCGATACCATTGTTAACCCCCAAAACGTGCCTAAATTATTACTTTGACGGTAAATTTTTGGTAGTAAAATTGTCTGCGGAAAAATAAAAAGGAAATAGTAAATTCGATTTTTTATACTCTTTCCTTCTATAAAGAGCAATTAAAAAAAATCTATATACAGGGTGTTGGTTTTAGGAAAGACGAGTTTTTAAATTTTTTGTTAAGCCAGACCTGCATCATCTTTTTGGAGATGCTTTTGATGGAGTTTCTAGGTGATGGTTATTACGTGTACCAAATAACAAAATAATATACAGGGTAGCTCGGAAGTTATGAGGTTCGTAAAAATAGGATAAATTTATAAAGCACCCTGTATCTCGGTTATAAAGTGCAGAAGAAAGAAATAGGTTTTTGGAAGTACCAAAGTGATCCCCATCTACAGCTAAAGTTAGGCCCTTTCCCAATGAAACACCCTGTATAATCAAAGTTTAGATGGTTCAGTGTGAAAATTTCATACAAAATATGGTCATTTATATACTTACAAATATAGTAACGATATGTGGCAAAGTATCTGTTAAAAATCTTTTAATATAAATACCATCATCTGTGAAAACTTTCAAAAACCAATAGCACATATTAATCGCCTCAAGAAAGTGTATCAAAAACACTATAGTTATCAACGTCCCAAAAACTGTTTTAAATTTTGAAATGACCATTTCAATATTTATAAAAATTTGCGAGATTTCATGAATTCTTTTAATTGTAACATCTCTTACATTATGATACGTAAATATTTGCTGTATTTTAGTGTTTAAGGAATCGATTTGATTAGTTAAAATAGTTGATATTTCTACCAAACACAAAACTACTATCATTATTTGATAGTACGTATACATCCATTGAAAACATGTTAATGTATCGCAATATTTACAAGTAACAAAAGATTCATGCGAAAAATTCAATATGGAAATCGTCACGATGATTAGTTTTAATATCAAACTTCTTTTGTCGAGTCTAAAATGTTTGCCTTCGAATTTTGGAAGCGATTTGACCATTTCAAACCACGTCTCCCTTTTTGTATGCATTTGGTACAAAGTAACGTAATTGAAAACCGCGTAACTGATGTAGTTAACAGTAGATAGTAAAGCTCTGTTGTTGAGGATCGGCTCTCTTGAGATTAATACACAATCGACAGTGACCAAGCTAGTATCAATTATAAAAAATACTACGCTGAGAAACTTCCATTTGGTAGGAACTATTCCTAGAACCGAACCCATTTTTAAATAAATCTTGAGTAACCATTGTTCATTTTGATAAAAGTTGGTCTTACGTGTATATTCGAACATGATAAAATTGGTTGTGGATATTATTTCCACCGTCAAAAGCTTAATTTATTTAATGGAAACATTTAATTTGTTCTATAGGCAATAAACAATATTTGCTTTTTATTTAATCAGCATAAAACCAATAACGATGTATTGATATTGTTATTTAAATATAGGTTGTCTCAACAAAAAGTTGTTAGATTAGAGATGAATATAAGCAAAAAATAACGAATACCCTAAGAGGGAGTAGTGCATGTACCTAATTTAGATAAAAAGATTGCAGTGGAATAGGCTAATTGGCCATCTCATTTAAACTAGTTTAACTGAATTATATACAGGGTGAGTCATGAGGAACTTAACAGACTTCTACAATATGTACAGTCCTTCTTTATTAATTTACAGGGTGATTTGTACCAGAAATTTTAATCGGTTTCAGTGCTCATTTGATCTTTCTAATTTTTATCATGATACAGTACATTACTAACGTTAGATGCAGTTATTAACGATATCGTTCTAATTACTGGAGGAGCCCTCGCTAACTATAGGCTCTGACAGGTCAAGAACAAACTAAGGTCCTGATACTGGGATATCACCAGTCTTAGGGAAGACTCCAACAAAAATGCAAGCAGAAATATTAGCAAAAGATATATGTGAACTAAAAAAAAGCCATAGAATATTGATTGCGTCCTACAGCTAGACTCTGATGCTTATACTATTTAAGAGTCTGAAACAATCTGGAACTGCAAACAATTACTTAAGTTGCTGGTTACACTCAAATTGAGGTTAAGCGCAAGCGCAAGAAGCGCTTACTGCGCTACCTCTGCTACATGCAGCCGATGATGCAATTGAACCCAGGTTTGTGTTTAATAAACCCTATAAAATACAAATAAAACAGAACACAGAGCCAGATGCGTCAAATGCAATACGCATATATACAGATGGCTCAAAAACGAGACAAGGCTCAGGATGTGGAGTTTACTTGAGAGCACTAAGCCTAAGGATTAAATGGGGAATGGGAAACAATACCAGCGTGGTTCAAACAGAACTGTAGCTAACCAGAAAAGCAATTTCTGGCAAAAACGTAACAATCTGCACTGATAGTAGACAAGCCCTATTAGCCTTCAACGTGTTATATCGGGGTTAGTACTAGAGTGCCACCAAGATTCAGCTAACGTCTCGGCAGATAACAATATTATCCTGAGGTGGGTTAAAGGGCACGACAGGTACGACAGGTAATCGCATTGCCGATTCTTTAGCCAGGGAAGCGGCTGGACTAAAAATTTTAGGACCCAGTGACACCTAGTGCCTAACGACTTCGACAATTGCGGAACTAGCCAAACGTTACACCCATGCTCAATCCATTAAGAGATAGGATGGAATGGACAGTAGCGCTAAATTACTAAGTCTATTTTGTCCCATTGAGGTACGCAAGAAGTTTTTGATTTACTTTAATTTAGAGAAAGTCCGTACAGGTTCAGCTTTCGCAGTAGTGATAGGGACAGAAACATCAGAAGTGCTGTGCACACATCTGGATAACTGGACGACAATGACGCATTTTGAATGATCAAGAAACGGGCTAGCTCTTTGGATTTCGTTTGAAAATGTTGACCGTACAGAAAGCAACTGAGAGGAAAAGGAAGGTGACACATCATTCGAAAAGGTTTTGGAAAACAAATAAGCTTCTTGCTCCAACTCGCTCTTGGATGAATTTGTAAGATACTGAGGTTGCAGGATTTTATAAGTTTTCAGAACATTTTTCATTCCAACAAACCTAGATTCAAGTTGCGATAATATTGTATCTATCATCGGGTAGAAAACATACACTCGAAGGCGTTGTTGAAGATCATTCAATCTCTCATCTTGCGACAACTCATCAAAGTGAGACTTTACCTCACGTGATCTTTTGTCTAGAAATTTTTTTTCAATTTTCCACTTACCGCAAATTTCTGACACATTCATCAGTAATGAATTGAAATTTTCTCTCAAGCTCTGAATTATCTGTAACGCATTTTGAAGCTGATCATGTGCAAAAAAAAAGATCGATTTTTTCTGACTGCAATAATTTTGACGGTAAGTTCATTATTTGTAAAATTTCATCTTGAAGAACGAGGAGGAAGACAAAATCGAAAGTTTCAATTTTTTTTGAATCCCCAACGCCATGTTTCTTTCTTTTTAACATTAAGTCAAACTAGCAAACTCTGAGTCAACTGATATGTTTCAATCTTTTTTTTTCAAGTTTGTTATTGTATGAAATTTTTAAATATGTCCAGAAAGGGCTAAATATTTTTCCCTTTTTATTCTCTGCCAGGGGGCCCCTAAGGTCGGGGGCCCCAGGGCACAGCCCCATTGTAGATCTGACCCTGAAAGGATGCAGTTTTGCCAGGATCACCCTGGGCGACCCTGGGAAGCTGGCGACGAAGAAATATTTGACGATGACCAGAAAAAAACCTACGTTTAACAGTATGATGTCTGACTGGCCACTGTCAACTAAGAAAACACCTCAATACTATGGGGCTAGTGGACACACTCCTATGCGTGAACAGGAAGATGAAACTGTCAGGCATGTCTTATGCGAGTGTCCGGAGTTATTGTCAATAAGAGAGTGTGTGTTCGGTGTGTCTTGGCCTACACCTGCCGATATGAAGGAGATGTCTCCTAATGACCTGTCCACCTTCCTGGGAAGGACAGGATGGACGATGACCTAGGAGGACAACTCCTCTGGAGGATGTACAATGTGCTGTGAGCCCACACTCACCCTCCCTACTCTACAGATACAGATACAGATACACTCAAAAAAGTAATTTTCTTATTTTGGGTGCCAGGAATTGTCGGAAATGGGATTGCAGATGTTTGCTCAAACGAAAGAACTTTACTTGGACATATTTCTAAATATAATTTAAGTTTTTAAGCAAACTTTTTCAAGTTGTTCATTTTCTTGAGCTGCCAATGTTAATTTTTTTGAGCTATTTCCATTTCCAAATAGTCTAATTTGTTTAATGGAAATTTCTAGTATGTTCAATACGTGATAAACAATATTTGTCTTTTCAGTAATAAATCAATAATTATGTATCACTTAGTGTCTATTACAAAACAGGGTGGCTCAACTGATTATGTTCAAGTTCATATTTACCTACAATGTTACAATTTATCCGGACATAATATATTGGTGAAATTGGATTGGAAACAAGATAAAGTATTTACTATAAGGAGATATACATTCATGAGGCAAAATAGTTATGAAGAAATAAGAAAGTAACAAGTTCCACATATTGAATTCAGAATGACGTTGTGTGTGTGTGTGAGAGAGATGGTAGCGGACGGTGTCCATTAATCACAGGGAGTATAGAAAGTTTAGATATTAATCTGAAGGAAAAGTCTATATTTCCAGTTTAGCATCATTAACAAAACGAATAAGTAGGTCAAAAATAGCCTTTTCGTTTTTTGTCAGAAGTGAACATAAATTAACAGTTGTAGGAAAGTTGTAGGCTATGAGAGAATTATAAAGTTCTGTTCTTTCTGTCAGTCGATCCTTACATGCAAAAAAATATGGTTGAGATCAGCTATTGATATATTATCGCAAGTACAAAAAGGTGTGTTGAAAATACCTATTTTGTGTAGATGAGCCCGAAAACGTCCATGATTAACTTTTAAACGTGTGAGAATTCCCTGATGTCTTTTGCTTTAATCTAAATTTTACTGAGGAGTTGCGGATATAAATGGAAATACTGATTATGCCGCTATTGCTTCGTAGTCCACTCTTTCATTTCCATCTATTCCGCAATGTCCTTTCACACAGATAAGATGAATTTTCTTCCCACTATTTTTTAAGTCATATAGCAACCGCTTAATTTCAAAAATAAGATGTTGCCTGAAACATTTTGATGGAGAACTCTCTATTGCTTGCAAAACAGATTTAGAATCCGACATGATGGCCACGTTTTGAAATGAATTCAAACTACACCAGTGTAAAGCTTATCTCACAGCTAGTGCTTCAGCTGTATATACTGAAAAATTATCTGAAATTTTAAATCGTTTGACTAAGTCCAAGTCAGAAACAAAAATAGCTGCTCCGATCCCGTCATCATTTTTTGACCCATCTGTATGAATTTTTATCACATCCTGATTTATGGTAGCCAATGTGGTTTTCAAGATCAACTTATTTAAACTAGGTAAGTCCGAATATGATGGGTATATGACTGTTGGTCGGAATATCAATGAACTATAATTATACTGGTAAATTGGGAAAATAGAATGGTTATTAATGTGACTAATGTGAGATGATATTTAAAAAGGCATCCGACAATGGTGGGGGGTTTTTTATTCTCCAGTAAGGAAGAGAGAGGTTGCAAGAGTTTATATAATCGATTTTCGAGACCATGGATGTGTTAAACGATCGGTATTTTATCAACTGTTTTTCAGCTAAAAATTGTCTTCGAATCATTAGCGGAGGTTCCTGAATTTCTGCCAATACTGCTTGATTGGGTGATGACATCATAGCTCCCAAACAAATTTTCAGAGACCTATATTGGATTCTATCGATAGTTATCAAATTGAATTTTGATGAAGAACCGTACAAGGTACATCCGTAGAACCTGTAGAACATAAGTGAAACTGAACTATCCACTCCCCATCTTTTTTTGAGACCCTGCGGAGCAGATTAATTCCCTTCTCACATTTTTTTTTTGCATACTGAATGTGACTGGTCCAAAGCAACTTTTTATCTAATATTATCCCCAAGTATTTGAATTCTTCAACAAAAGGGATTTGTTGTTCTCCTATAGTAAGGACCCTAGTTGTTATAAGACGGTGTCTTGAAAAACAAACCAAAGCAGATTTTTGTATGAAATGGAGAAACCGTTGTCAGAGAACCATCCATGCAGCACAGGCATAAACATCCTCAAGTCCTCAACACATTGCTCGAAGGAACTGTGCAGGTCAGCAGTATAGATATTAAATAGAAGTGGGCTTAGAATGGACCCTTGTGGTAATCCGTTATGAATGACGTTTTTATGGCCGTTTGCACCAATTGATATTTAAGTAGACTTAAAGTTAAGTGGCACTTTGAGAAAGTTAAGCTTCAAAAATTGCTTGCTTATTCTCCACTTATCCTCAGAGTAGAAATTAGTCCGTTAATGAATAAATATGATTAAATTTAATAGAATCAATCAATAATAGGTGAAAAATTACTTACACATAGTGTTGTTGCATACGTAATTGATTGAAGGAAATAATATGATTCATCATTTTTATTCATCCTAATGACAGATATTAGGATCCAATTACACGAAAGAATGGCTTCCCAAAAGGTAACGATGAAACACATACCAATCAGTGGACCAAATATATCATTAAAATGCCTCGAAGCAGTATGGACATATTTGTAAATTGTAGTAATATCGTTTATTGTTTTCTCTACTGACTCATTTAATATTTGGTGTTCTTTGAAAATCTGAAGTGATGATTGATTTATAAAGTTTACCTCTTTGGTTAGTATTGTTGTAATTTCAATTATACAAAACACTGTTAAGATGATTTGACTCAAAGTGTATATATAATGAATAGCGGCAATGTATGCAAATATTGAGTCGAATATGAATGTACCAATTATAGCCTGAGTAAATATTGAAAATGAAGTGATAATAGTTAGGAATTTTGCTACTACACTTCTTACATTGACGGCATCAGTATTTCTTATTTCCATTTTTGAAAAACATGTTATTAGATGGTGCCAACTTTTTCTGCATAATACCATTTGTTGGAGAGCAACAAAATTGTGAATTAAAAATATTATATTGGTTTTAACGTCGAATGTGTCTTGAAAATGTAAGAAATAAATAGATATTGCGATTAAAGTTAGTATTGGAACAAATATTAGGGCTGCCCACTTCCACTCCATTGGGAAAATACCTAAAACTGGTCCAATTTTCAAATATATGTTGAGTAAAAACTTATCACTCGTGTATGTTGTGTTGTTGTGACGGGTAATACATTAATATCCCTAAAAGCTTCTTTATAAAATAGTTGATTTGTCATCATTTAGTTAATTAATGTAATTTTCATGGAGGTAACTAACAGAGTGACAATTTAAGCTGCGACCATTTTTATGCAATTAATTTAATTTCTTTCAATTATTATGAAGGTTTTTATATATGTTCTATGATGTGAGCAAGAAACTTATAGGACTCAAACAGATTAAACGACAAACGCAAATAAAGGGAAGATGTAGTGGCGGATTCAACTCCTGCGGGACCCGGGAATAAATCGAGCGGGGGAGAAAAACCTCAAATAAGAAAAAGTACTACAAAAACTTTATCAACGAGCTTCACAAATAATAGTGGAATAAAGTTCCACCAATCGACCAACTGCGTGTTTATATTCATTGGTGGATTGTAGATTGAAGAAATGACGCGTTCATTAATTACTGTTGCATCAACCAAAATTGAAAACCACTCCACCGTTGTATTGAGGTGGTGGATAACTTTGGTGGTTCACAAAATGACGGCTTGTCAGTGGTCAGATGATTTAAATAACAACTGCATTTTTTAATGTGCCACTGATGACTCCAACATGTCGTTGCAGCGGAGAATGACGTCATTCAAACAATGGTGAATGAATGATGTAAAAAAACGTGCCTACAATCTCCGTCAGTAAACGTCAACTTCACAAATGGGTCATAATTAGGGTGATGCAAATGGCGACTTTTCTTATACAGCTAATGAGTGACAAGACTCCTTCCTGACTGTTTTATGTTCTAAGTTAATTTTATAGCCTTTTCGAATTTGGCTGAATACGATCCTGATGATTTTATTTATCAAATTTAGGGTTAGCTATATGCACCGAATAGATATCTATTCGGTGGTATATGTCAAAATAGCAAATAAAATAAAACGACATACCCAAAACCCGGATATATGTCACAAACGATGACGCACACCAAGAAGGCTATTATATGAACTATATTCAAATCTTTTCACAAAACAGTCTAACTTATAGAAGTGAAAGTTTATAGGATGACCTTGAATACAAAAATGAGGTTTCAAACCCATCCACCCGAAGCGCTAGTTGCAATTGAGTTGTCGAAGCAGGCCTAGCAGCTAAGGCCTTTAGCACGGAAAGAAGAAAAGATTTTGAAATTCATCAAAGCTGTCATATAGTTTGTTGTTGTCAAGGATGTTAGATTAACATCCTTGGTTGTTGTCACCATTGTCTTTTATAGAATGTTTCCTTTTGCCATTTGCTGCTGTTATTTGTGTTTCAACTAGGTACTGTCAGTCTTATCAAGTGTGATAATTCATAATATTTATAATGGTTGGTGTGAAGTGTTGCGTTCCTGGGTGTACAGACATTGCTTCAAAACGACATAGGTTTCCCAAACATGACCCTTTATTGTTGAATGAATGGGTTGCCTTTATTCGCAATCCAAAACTAAAGGAATTAGGCGCTGAGCAGATTTATAAATCCTACAAAGTTTGCAACAGATATTTTGAACCACAATAATTTTATTGGGACAAAAATGGGCCTCACTCGCAAAGCTGTTCCTACAATCCTTTCAGGATTGATCAAAAAGTGATAGGAAATACGTAATATTATCACTCTTAGGCCTTACTTATCGCGTGGTAAAATGTAAATTGTATTTAGGAATTCCTAAATTCGTATTAGGTATTACCTGACTTTAGGAAATGGTTAGTGAAATCGGGTCATTCAAAAACAAACTTTATTAAAAAAAGCGTTATGAAATAGTTCTGAATCCATCCACTGCGATCGCTGAAATTCTTCTTCCCTTAGTATGTTTTTCGGCCTCAGCTGCCTTGCCTATTTCGACAACTCAATTGCAACTAGCGCTTCAGGTGGATGGGTTTGACACCTCATTTTTTCATTCTAGGTAATCCTATTGGACTTTCACTTCTATTGGTTAGACTGTTTTGTGAATCTTTTTTTTAAACCCGTTAATGAATGAATATGATCAAATTTGACAGAATAAATAATTTATAGGAAAAAATCTACTTACGCAAAGTGTTGTTGCATACGATATTAATTGAACGAAATAATATGGTTCATCATTTTTATTCATCCCATCAGTGACAAATATTAGGATCCAATTACACACAAGAATGGTTTCCCAAAAGGTAACGATGAAACACATACCAATCAGTGGACCAAATATATCATTAAAATGCCTCGAAGCAGTATGGACATATTTATAGATGGAAGTAATATCGTTTATTGTTTTCTCTATTGACTCATTTAATATTTGGTGCTCTTTGAAAATCTGAAGTGATGATTGATTTATAAAGTTTACCTTTTTGGTTAGTATTGTTGTAATTTCAATTACACAAAACACAGTTAAGATTATTTGACTCAAAGTGTATATATAATGAATAGCGGCAATGTATACAAATATTGAGTCAAATATTAATGGACCAGCTATAGCCTGGGTAAATATTAAAAATGAAGTAATAATAATTATAAATTTTGCTACTACACTTCTTACATTGACGGCATCAGTATTTCTTATTTCCATTTTTGAAAAACATGTTATTAGATGGTGCCAACTTTTTCTGCATAATACCATTTGTTGGAGAGCAACAAAATTGTGAATTAAAAATATTATATTGGTTTTAACGTCGAATTTGTCTTGAAAATGTAAGAAATAAATAGATATTGCGAATAAAGTGAGTATTGGAACAAATATTAGGGCTGCCCACTTCCACTCCATTGGAAAAATACCTAAAACTGGTCCAATTTTCAAAAATATATTGAGTAAAAACTTATCACTCGTGTATGTTCTTTCTGAAACCATGTCTATTGCTCAGATGACGACCGTTAATGGCTTTGTTGTGACGGGTAATACATTAATTTCCCTAAAAGCTTCTTTATAAAATTGTTGATTTGTCATCATTTAGTTAATTAATGTAATTTTCATGGAGGTAACTAACAGAGTGACAATTTAAGCTGCGACCATACGCAATTTTTATGCAATTAACTTATTTGATCTTAGCCGCTAAATACGAAAACAAGCAACTTATAGGAACTTTTGTTGCTGCAACAGTTAACAACGAGGAACTTAAATAAACTTTTGACAACATTCAGAAACAAGTTCCAGGAACAAGCAACATAAACATATTGTTCCTATGTGTTGCTTTTGGTGTGGGCGTGGCTTTAGGCTAACATAAAATTGAATTAGAATATTTAAGCGCATACCAGTTTACTGATAAACATAAAAGTTTAAGAGAGGCCTTACAATTTAGACAGCTCAAAACAGTTGGCACTCCTGACTTGCAACAACATTTAGGTAATTTTGTATGCAACAAATCTAAAGAATGCAATAAAGTTGAAATTTGAACAAAACATAACGTGGATCTTTGTCTTGGGGATGAGGTATTTTGGTCAGGTTTTCGATTGTTTTAAAAAAGATATAAGCCATTAAGTGTGGTGTGATTTTGACAGTTTTGTCAATTTGTGGTCACCAATTTGAACGCGCCCTCGAAATAACTTAATTATAAATAAGTTAATACGTAAAAAATGTAAATGATAAAGTTAAGAGTAGATAATACAGTGTGTCATTTGGTATTGCAAATTTGAAGCTAAAAACACTTTGTAGGTACTTACGCAAAGAGTTGCTGCATACGTTATAAATTGAAGGTAATAATGTAATTCATCATTTTTATTTATCATAGTGACAAATTTTAGGATCCAGTTACACACCATAATCGCTTCCCAAAAGCTAACGATGAAACACATACAAATCAGTGGACCAAATATTTGATTAAAGTGCATTGAAGCAGTATGGACGTATTTGTAGATGGCGATAACATCGTTAATGCTTCTATCTACCGACTTATTTAATATTTGATGCGCTTTGAAAATTTGAAGTACTGTTTGGTTTAGAAAGTTCAATTTTTTCGTCAGTATTGTTGTTATTTCAATAACACCAAACACAGTTAAGATGATTTGACAAAAAGTGTATGTAAAATGAAGAACGGGAACATAAACAAGTGTTGAGACAAATTTGAATATAGCAGTTATAGTTTGAAATAATATTCCAAATAAACTAATAATAATTATCAATTTTTGTAGTACACTTTTCACATTGACGGAATCAGTATTAATTATTTCCATTTTTGATAAACATGTAATTAGGTGCTGCCAACTTTTTCTGCATGTTACCATTTGTCGTAGAGCTACAATATTGTAAGTTAAAAATAGTAAGGCAGTTATAACGTTGGTTATGTAATCCAAATGTAATAAATAAATAAATATTGCGAATAAAGTGAGTATTGGAACAAATATCATAGAAGCCCATTTCCACTCCATTGGAAAAATACCTAAAACTGGGCCGATTTTCAAAAATATGTTGAGTAAGAATTTATCACTTATATATGTTTTTTTTGGAGTATTTTTAAACATGTTGATTGCTTAGATTACAACTGTTGATAATGCCATGTTGTTGGTAGAGCCTCAATTTTCATAAAAGCCTTTTCATGGAAAAATTAATGTGTCAATACTTATAACATAAAATATCGAGCTTATAAATTGTTGTTTGCTTAGAGGTAACAGAGTGGCAATTTAACCTGCGACTCCAGAAATATTTTTTTCTACACTTGCTTTGTTAAGTGACGTATTTCTTATAGCTTATAGCATCGGGATGTGTCAATAGAAATAGATTCCTCAAGAATTGTGAATAATTTAGCTGAAGAGGTTAAATTTACTGTGAGAAATGCACTTTGCCCACGCGACATAAATTTATATGGATAATTAAATAAAATTGACAAAAACTTAGTATGCTATACTGTCATCTTTAAATACCTACTTAGTTGTCTCAAAACTGTCAGATTATATTAGAAGTTTTTAAATTCGAAAAGGTAGTTCCAAATAACAGAGCAGTGCCGTAGCCAGGGGGGGGGCACTAGGGGTCCGTGCCCCCCCCGAAATGTAACTCAACTTTTAATGATGTGAGACCAGCCATCGATTTTTACAAAGAAGATTTGTCTGGAGATGTTTACCCAGCAATACTAGAAGCAGAGTTTGACTTCTGGAAACAAAAATGGTGTAATGAAAAAGACACTCAAAATAATCCTCTAGAAGCCCTCAGGAAATGTCCTGACGATTTTTTTCCAAATATTAGAGTGTTGTTGAAAATATTTTCCATTTTACCTGTTACTACAGCATCCGCCGAAAGAAGCTTTTCCAGCCTAAAGAGAATCAAAACATACTTAAGAAATTCTACAAGTGAAACACGACTCAACGGTTTGGCTCTCATGAACATTCACAGGGACATAAATATTGAAGCTGAAGTTATAACAGATATGTTTGCATCCAAAAAAGAAAGACGCCTGGATTTCAAATTATGATGCCTTTTTCCCTTGATTATGTGTGGCAGTTGCATATCAATATAAATAAGGCACTCTACCTCAGATTAATGTAAACTTGTAAACAATAACAAAAAAAGTAATAAAAATTAAATTTTTATGATCTGAAGTTTTTGTCTCACCATACCCAAGCCACTTGGTGCCCCCCCAAACAAAATTCCTGGCTACGGCACTGTAACTGGCACTGTTTCCTTATTATCATCTATTTCAAAATTGTTAGAATGGTGTGTAAACAAGCAATTAATTTCTTATTTAAATAAATACAAAATACTCACTCAATGTCAATTTGGCTTTAGAGAGGATCTTAGTACCACTGATGCAACATTTGCTCTAATTGAGAAGTTACATGGAATCTTAGAACTTGAACAATATCCGTTAGGTATATTTTGTGACTTGTCAAAAGCCTTTGACTGCGTTGACCATGCATAAATTGTTATTAGAAAAGTTGTATTATTATGGTATTCGAGGTGCACCACATGATTGGTTCGAGTCCTACTTATCGAACCGTAAAATGTGCGTACGAATTAATCATACCGTCAATAACAGGTGCGATCAATACTACTCGAGTTGCGTCGATGTTCAATGCGGAGTTCCTCAAGGGTCTATCTTGGGACCAACATTATTTCTTATATATATCAATGATTTGGTTGTAAATTTTCCCAATGCTTATTTTTCTCTTTTTGCCGATGATACCAGTATAATTGTCAGCGGAATAAACAAAGATTCTCTATTACTTTCTTCTACTAACGTCATGCAAGGCGTATCGGATTGGTTTCTCGCTAACAGACTAGCATTGAATATCGGCAAAACTCAAAATATATCCTTTAACCTATATCGAGACTCTGACGAAGTTGCTATAAATATAGGTCAACAAACTATCACCTCTTCTCTCAACATAAAATTCTTAGGCATACACATCGATAACAAGCTTGACTGGAACTTTCATATAAATCAACTGAATAAATCTCTTAGCAAATATGTATTTGCATTGCGAGCAATAAAACAACATACTAACATATTTGTAGCAAAAACGGTCTATTTTGCTCAATTTCATAGTATAATGCAATATGGTATTGAATTTTGGGGGACTGCTGTATCCGCAGGCTCCGTATTCATGACTCAAAAAAGAGCAATTAGAGCGCTTTTCAACTTAAAATCTAGAACTTCTTGTAAACCATTCTTTAAAGAAAATAGAATAATGACCATGACAAACACTTATATTTACAAAACTTCTTTATTAATTCACAAGCATCAAAATGAACTTCTTACCCCAAATGACAGACATAAATATCCCACTCGAAAACAAGACATAATACCTCCAAACTATAAATATAGTCGCACTCGAAATGGCCCTTTATATTCAGGTATTAAAGTATATAACCATTTACCTTCAGATTTGAAAAATCTTACAAACAAAAAATTTAAAAGAAAAATGAAACAACGACTACATCAGTATGTTTTTTATAATATCTCAGAATTTTTTCTGACAAATTTCAACTAAAACTTTTTTTTCTCTTTTTTTTGTTGTTTCCAACGCTTAGGCTAAAATCACTGTGTATTTTATTGAATTTTTACATGCTTTGTACTTTATATTGTGATTTTGTGGAATAAATATATCTATCTATCTATCTATCTAACAGAGAATTTAATGAAAAGAAATGACGTTCCGGGTTTAACCATACAAAATGGAACAAACTTCACCATCAAGTATAATTCTGAAAAACAATTGTATAAAGGTGTGCATGGAGAAGAACAAATTTTTTCACATTAAAGAAATTACACTCGAATAAATCATTTTTTTATATCAAAATTTCCCAATCTTTTAACGTTAATATGGCTTCTTAATATTGAATAAGCAATGTTAGTATTAAACAAAGGGGGTCAAACAAATCAGTTTATTTGTCTATAAATAACTCTTCTCTCGGGGATGAGGCAGTAAATATTTGAACATTTAAAGCAAAAATGTTACTTACAAATAGTGTTATTACAAAAAGGAACGAGTTGAGAAAAACGCTGGCTTCTGGCATTTCTTTAATTTCAGTGACAAGACTGACGATCCAGCTGCACACAACAATCAATTCCCAAAAGGTGATGATGAAACACATACACATCAAAGGGCCAAATATAATATTAAATTGCAACGTAGCCTTATGCACATATTTATAAATCGTAGTAATATCGTTTATTGTTTTCTCTACTGACTTATTTAATATTTGTTGCTCCTTGAAAATTTGAAGTACTGATTGGTTCAAAAAGTTTAATTTTTTTGTTAATATCGTTGATATTTCAATAACGCAAAACACGGATAAGATAATTTGACTCAAAGAGTATGTGTAATGAACAAAGCCAACGGAAATAAATATTGAGTCGAGCGTGAAAGTAGCAATGAAATAATTAAGTACTATTCCTGATAAAATAACGATTAGTATCAATTTTGTTACTACACTTTTTTTTTCGACGGTGTCAGTATTTTTTACTTTTATCTTTGAAAAACATGTAATTAGATGTATCCAGTTTTTTCTGCATGTTACCATTTGCCATAGAGCAACAAAGTTACAAGCTGCAAATATATTTCCACTTATAATGTTATGGATGGTTATTTTTGATAAATAAATTGATATTGTAAATGTAGCAATTATTGGAATGAATATTATAGCTGCCATCTTCGATGTCGTTGGAAACATACCCAAAAAAGGGCCAATTTTTAAAAATAGATTAAGTAAAAACTTATCACTGACATACTCTCCTTTTCGAGTCATTTTAAACATGTTTATTGTGTTGGTTACGACTATTAATGAGCTCATTGTTATTGGTAGTGCTTCAATTTCATTAAAAGCCTCTTTATAAAATTATTAATTTATCATCGTCAATAATAACATAAATAATCGAATGAGTTGATAAATTGTTATTTAAATAGAGGTAACAGAGTAGGTAACCTGCAATCCCATAAATAAGTAATTTTCAAATGGCTTTTTTGTTAAACTGTACACTGTCTCTTGTTCGACATGTTTCTTTCTGTACTTCATTTTTAATTTAATATATTTTTTGAAACTTTATGTTGTGAATGATTTGACTCTAATGGAGCAATTATGAGGAACTAAATGGGGTTTCATTGCTTTTTGGACACCAAATTGCTAATAACCCAGTGCAGATAACCCAAAATGAAATGAAAAATGGACAAAATTAGTAACAGAAAACGAATAGGGGAGAAATATTTAAATAGCTCCTCAAGTCAATAAATTTGAATTACCTACATCTGTATCTGTATCTATAGAGTAGGGAGGGTGAGTGTAGGCTCACGGCACTTAGGCCACATGTAACCCATTATATACATCCTCCCGAGGAGTTGTTCTCCTAGATCACGTCCATCCTGTCCTTCCCAGGAAGGTGGACAGGTCACTAGGAGACATCTCCTTTATATCGGCAGGTCTAGGTCAAGACTCACCGAACACACACTCTCTTATTGACGATAACTCCGGACACCGGCATAAGACATGCCCGACAGTTTCATCTTCCTGTTCACACATCCTGCATAGAGGTGTGTCCACTAGCCACATAGTATGCAGGTGTTTCCTCAGTTGACAGTTGCCAGTCAGAAATCCTACTGTTAAACGTAGATTTTTCCTGGTTATCGGCAAATATTTCTTCGGCGCCAGCTTCCCAGGGTCGCCCAGGGTGATCCTGACAAGACTGCATCCTTTGATTCCATCCCAACTCTTAAGGGATTGAGCATGGGTGTAACGTTTGGTTAGTTCCGCAATTGTCGGAGTCGTCAGGCTGTAGGTGTCAGTGGGTCCTAAAATTTTTAGTCCATCCGCTTCCCTGGCTACAGAATCGGCAATGCGATTACTTTTACTCCTGTCGTGCCCTTTAACCCACCTCAGAATACTATTGTTATCTGCCGATGCGTTAGCCAAGTCTTGGTGGCACTCTAGTACTAGCCCTGATACCTATAACACGTTGTCTGTTCAAGGCTAATAGGGCTTGTCTACTATCAAGGCAGATTGTTATGTTTTTGCCAGAAATTCCTTTTCTGGTTAGTTCTTTTGTGGCAATAGAGTACACGCATATTTCATTTTTTGCTTGGATATTAATTTATAATAGTAAATATCATATCAAAAATTACTAATGATAGGAAATGAACCAGTTTCCATTGGAAATTACTCCCAAATTTTAAAATAAAATTCAAATTTCAATGCACTTTCCGACCACTACCCGAGGATTTCCGAACGCTACCGATGATACGTGTGATGTCATATCTCTTGTGTTTACTTATGTCAATATGGCCGGTAGTGCATTAGGTTATGTGTAGTTGTGTGTTTATATTGTATTTTAATCAACCAATAATTGCTTCATCGACGTAAAAATATCATTTATATGTTTGTTTGAGACCATTAAGTGTTTGTGTGTGCTTTTTTTTATTTCTAAAAGTCAAGGTAAAGTGGAAAGTGGACATAAATATTCGATATTTCCGAGGATATTTCTAAACTTTTAGAAGAAAATATTTTATTTACTAGTTCAGTGTTCAGTGACGATTCTTTCATATTTTGTGAGTAAAGATATGGCCCAAAGTAGACTCAAAGTAGACTCATTTATGCTGCTTGAATTTATGAAGTCAAACAGCTGCTTTAATGCAGAGGAAATAAGAGGAGTTAAAGCATTATCGTAAGTACGATTTAAACTATGTTTTATTTATATAATATATACCAACCATATTTCGATGTGCGGTCGTAAGAAAATGATGTTTTTATGGTTGATTCCTAGACATATAGGTACATAACCTCAAACTATTGAGGAATAAAAATTACCAGCATAGAAGTAGGTACTTACATTAAAATGGTCTTAACAAACAAAAGTAATACCCTTCTCTTAAGTGTATTTTTGCTTGCGCCACCAGGTAAAGTAACAAATATTTTGTCTGGAGTTTTAATAGACGTTGATTTACACACTGGAACAATGCAATACTTGGAATACAAAGTTTTTTTTTCGGCTTTATCCATTTTTAAAGCTTTCAGAAACAAATAGGTCACAAGAACTCAGAGCGCGATACACGAATAAGAACGTAAACAAATGACGTCACACCATTGGGCAGCCATCTTTATGACGTAAAGCGCGTTTTGGCAGGCTTTCAAATTTTATTATTTTTAAAGTCGTTTTGAAAGTAAAGTTCATATTTTTTTGAACAAATAGGCATGCAAGGTGTTAGGAGACCTGATAAAGCGTCAATTCCCACCAATAGCAAAATTTATGCTTGTACCCTATTGAGATACCAGCCATTTATGTTTGAACCATGCTGGTATTGTTTCCCATTCCCCACTTAATCCTTAGGCTTAGTGCTCTGGAGTCTGGAGTAAACTCCACATCCTGAGTCTTCTTCTATTTTTGATCCATCTGTATATTTGCGTATTACATTGAAATACGTATACATATCTTTTACCACAAATATTCATTTTTGTGAACGAATTCAGTTAGGTATCCCAAGGAAATAAATATCCACTTGAGCAATCCTTTCATGTTTAACACAAATATGCATAATTTACGATAAACCTTGTAACAAATATCCTTTATTAGTACATGTTCAAACATCTTTCAGAAGCTAGGCTCTTTTTATAATCCATAAATGTCGGGCGTTAAGTGAACTCTTTGAACGCTAAAATTTATTGCGTTTTGTTTACATAATATTTGATTTATGAAGCACACAAAGCCAACTGAATTCCAGTCACAAATATACAACAAGGAGGTGCTAAAAATAGGACTCCGCCCTGTACAATCCCGTGCACAATCATTATTGTAGACGAAATTGGGATGTTTTAAGATTTCTCTGATGAAGAAAGTGATGAATATCTTGACAAAAAAAAAGGATTTCACACTTTCACACGGACGGGAGTTTTTTTTATAAAATACTGTTTTTATAATTATAAAATAGTTCCTCTCGTATAGCAGAGTTAAGTTTAATCAAAACTTTCCCTAAATTTCCGCGAATATAATCGGTAGGTACCTAAATATTTTTGAAAAGGATTCCAATAGGTTTGTAGGTATCCAACCCAATATCCTTTGTAAACGCGTCGTCAAAAAATGAACTATTAAAAAGGTAAAATGGACCGTTAAATCCTCGAGCTTCAAAAAATCAAAAAAAACTTGAGAGGTGTCAAGGGACACCCGGATGGAACGAAGTTCCTTTCGATTAATTAGTGAAGGAATTGTACATATACATACACACACCGAAACATTTATATATATACATATATATATATATATGTACTCTGTCTGTCTATTCTTTCATACATCAAGGATACATTCTCGATTAGCGTAAGTTATAAAACTGTGTAGCGAACTGTTTTGTAAATTATGTCTTTTCTCACTTTTGTAGTTCCCTGAAGATGTAAATAAATATTTACGAAAGCTTGGAAATCTAAAAAGAGTACTCTTTTCCTTCATTATTGCTGCTTACCTCAATATTTGTCTGTTTGTGTCCTAATTGATCAGCAACGATCACATGCGCTTGTCGCTTTTCAGCTTATATATATATATATATATACTCTCTCGACTTCGTAAACACAACAGCGTATAGGTTAGAACACGCACGGCTTGCTAAATACATACGTTCTGAAATTGTAATATTAAAATATGATTTGTTTTTGAATTTATTAAAATTATGACGCGTACACTTGCTAAACACACAAAATGTGGAGATTATAATGCGTATGACTTGGTTAGCACAATAATAAAGAGAGGTTATAGTGCGTACTTGCTAAAAATACAAAAGCATTTATTATTATTATCTGTATATAATCGCACATTGCAGCATGTACCTTTTTTCGCATATAATACACATGAGAGCTCATGGCAGCATGTGTTGAATGCCTTGATATAGACTCGTAGGTTGATGCTTCGCGCCCAGACTATGGTGAAAATTTTTTCAATTTATTTGCTTTCTATAAGAGAGAAAGATACAGACAGAGAAACATGCGATGCGCACAGCTTACAATAGCTTCCTATATCAAAAAGTGTCGTGACAAAACTTTTCGTAAGAATTTTATCCGTCTAGCCAACGCGCGATAAGGAACTTCGTTCCAACAAGAAGGACCTGACGGTGTTTTGGTTAGCGCGCGTGGGTTACAAGCATAGATATACAAGCTCTATTTTTTGTGAGTGGTTTCAATGGTTTCGGAATTATTTTGTTTCAGAAGTTGAAACTCGTAAACTTGAAACTATGCATCCCAAATATAAAAGTGACAGCACGACGGCTTTGCTTCAACCTATGAACCAAAGAATCATCAAGCTCAAGTCTATTAAGCTCTATTACATTGAACGAGCCTTCAAAATCACATTGGATTATATGGAATGTGACTCTAATATGAATGCTAGAAAATTCTGAGAAAAATTAACAAAGCAAAAAGCATCATACACTTGAAAGAATCATTGGAAGAACTGAAGCCATATATACACATCGAAATCATGCTGGAAAAAACTGTGACCTGCTCTGACTGCGGAAATTGATGATGAATCTGTGAAAATTCCAACTTTGGCTGCCAACATACCTGAAGCTGAGAATGAAATAGGAAGATATGGGTTCGAAAAGATAGAATCAAGTGATATTAAGGAGTTGCTTGGATCGCAAGATGAAACCTTGAAGGAAATGTTAAATTCGCAGCTCATGGAAGAAGAGAGTTGAACAAGCACTTGGTGAAGGTTTAAGAATGGCAAATGAGCTTTGTGATTTTTTTTATGAAAATTGATCCGTCTATGGAACGAAGTATTATTTTCAAGAGGAAAATTGCTAGTGCCACTGCGAAATTGAACGAGCTTTTGAAAACTGTCAAGAAAGAAAAAATTACCTATAAAATTCCTTAAGCAATTGCCTAATAATATTGATGAATATAATAATTAATCAATATGGTCAAAACATTAAGTTAAATTGATTTATTTATAATAAGGAACATTCCCTACTAGCCTCTAAACCTACTTTATTGACTTTGGTTGAGGTAGAAAAGTTGTTCATTATAACCAAAGTATAGAAAAATACAGAGCCTACTTGATTAGAACTAAATACCAATCCATTTGACAGCTAGCAATACAATATTTTCTGACGTCACACCATTTTTTATATGCAATGTAGGTAGGCCTTTTCATATAAAACCTGTGATTTTTTTGGCAATAGTTCCACTTCTTCGGCCTTTGCTCTAATTTCAGGAGGAGTACAACCACTAGAATCGCTCATTTTTAGCATTCTCGACCACCAGCAAACTAACATTTGTGTTTTACATTTGACAGAAGCATTGATGATTTGATTTTTTTTAAATTTGAAATTCATATTAGTTTTAAATATTTAAAAAAATGAAATGATAGTGAAAGAAATGCTATATGAGCCACGGTAGAAAAGTGTATTAATGCATTGGTATTATTATTAATAATAATCCTTAGAAACTAAAACAACGAAACAAAAATCCTTTTTCAGTCTAATCACCTGCTGAATCGAACTTGCGACACGGAGTGTACTCCGGCTGAAACAGTTTAAGCGCCGCCCAAAGTGTCTCAGCAGCATCAAGCATCACACACAGTAGCGGAGGGAGTAAAAAGCTTCCAAAATTGTCATGGCCTACGCTGACAACATGTGTGAAAATTCAAAGTTTCAGTCTATCAACGATCTTCATTAGAGAGTAGTTGGCCGTGAAAAGCTCGATTTTGTTTCGGTGTATGTTAAATGATATAAAAATTGGGAAATAGGACGCTGAAAGGTCCTTGTCAACGATGATATTAGTTTAGTTTCGGAACTATTAATTAAACTTTTATTTATTTGTGCGCGTGGACTCGCATATTTTATTTGTTTTTGCTTAGTTTTTTTTTATAATAAAACTCGAAAAAAGAAAGAGGTATGTACCTACCCCTAACTTATTTAAGTTACAGTACTCGATTTCTAACAAATGTAATTAATAGATTTTAAGATTTAAGAGATAACAATAAGAATGATCAATATTTGATAGAAACTTATAAACTGCCCAAAATGTGGGGTGCAGCTGAACTGCGCCATATTACATAGATAGTCAATCCACATTCATTCCTTGCAAGGTCTTTAAAATTTGTCATATCTCTATGCTGTTGCCACAATTTATCACCATTCCTTTCCTTGCATTTCCTCCAGTCTTAAATTCCCATTTTTTCTAGATCTCTTTTTATTTGGTTCATCAATCTTCCTTTTTGTCTACATTCTGGTCTGCTTGTAGCTGAGGTCCTCTCTGTAATTCACTTCATATGCCTTCTTTAACCCATTTGATATGTCCAATGTTCTCAGTTTCTACTATTTCTTCTATTTCCAAATTTCTCAATATTTCATACTGTCCTTCACTTAATTACTTTGGTCCATAGATCTTCCTAATAATTTTTCTTTGGAATATTTTTAACTTTAGGTACTTCATCTCCGCTTGTTATTGCTGCTCTTATGGTATTAGTATTATTATTATTATTATTTTTGTGGTTCTCTTGATTGTTTTGCTCTGCATTAATAGTATGCTCCATATCCTGCTTGTATACGTTGTGGAATCTCATATTTTTTTGTTATATCGACTGTTAATGTATTTGAAGCTTTCAACTTCTTCAAATTCATATTCCTCAATTTCTTATAATTCCTAGTACTTCACCACTATTTGTGAAGACTTAATGATGACTGTTCCAGGTAAATTACATTTTTTTTATTATTCCGTCCACTACTACATTGAAAATTGCATTTGAAAGTCAATCTCCTTGCCTTTCTCATGAGTTGAAACTCTTTCAATACACCTTCATTCACCAGAACCGTTGCATTAGAATTTTTCATTATCATTTCCATTAACCGTATCATTTTCATGGGTACCTACATTTGAGTAGATCTGCTTTATTTCCTTTTCAAACCAAGCTTTCAAATAAACCCTATAGGATTCTTCATGTCCCGCTCCTAACTTTTTTCCACCGTTGGAAAGATCTGGATTGAATGATGAAATAAAAGAACTTAATTTGTTAAAATGAATGAATATCCAGGAAAACTTGTTAAATACTTCAGCTAATCAAAAATTTGGCCCATTTTTCGCTTTTTATATCCATGTAAATAGATTATAATATTATTGTCAATATCCCTAAAATTCAGTATTAAGGCACTGTATAAATTGAGAACTTTTCATTTTACCTCCACTCGTTTGAGAAAGCTACTGTGTTAGCGAAACGCGTCACAACTTTCAGTTTAATATAGATAATGTAGATTTTAGCAAATTAAGTTGTTTTATTCCATCATTTAGTATGGATCTACATTAAGTAAAAGCCTCATCTATTCAAGATCTAAATTGCGTCGATATGTGATCTTCTCGATCGAAATCGAAATTGCATGGTACCTACTCCCCTATACTAGTTTCAATATGCTCTTACTTCTTCAGTATTACATTTGTTAAGGTCTTATATGCAGTGTTAAATAATGAAATTCCTCTACAGCTTGAACATATCCTTGGATTAGCCTTCCCTAAGTTGGTACTAACACCCCAGTACTAACAGAGTCATCTTGACTTGGGTGCCGGGTTAAAGAGGAGTGGAGGGCAACGAGAAGGCCGACACTCTGCCAAAAAAGGGATCAGAGAGTCTATTTATTGGTCCTGAACTTTTTTTGGTGTTGCTGAAAGCACTGCTAGATCAGCCATAGCTAGGAAAACCTACACGTAGGTACTGGGGTGACATACCGGGGCTCTCTCACTCGAAGGCTTTCATATAGGTACTATCCTTCGAATACAAAAAATAGGCAGATCCTGGAATGGAGTAGAGCAAACCTACGCATTCTGTCAGGACTGCTCACAGGACATTGTCGACTAAATTACCACCTAAAGAAGATGAGACAGGTTCGGACCTCGGACTGTCGGTTCTGTAATTTGGAGGACGAAACTGCGGAGCATATACTATGCTCATGCCCAGCCTTAGATCTGCCTTGGGCAGGGTAAGGTTAGTACCTTAGAGCCGAACGACTTCAAAAAAGTATCACCGATACAACCATGGACTTCGTCAGAAGATCAGGATTGTGGGGCGAATTGTAATCCCTAAGGGTGAGCCACAATAGACCTAACGGCATTGTAGTGGTGGTGGCGGAAGGTCCCACTCACATAGAACCTAACCCAACCATCCTTGAAACGTCATACATTGTAAAACAATCTAGACAATGAAAGTTTTAAATTTACAATCACATAGTTATAATACTGTTAATTATCATTCTTAACTTATTCAATTGCAGTTATTAACAGGTTTAATCACTTTTGCCAACCTGCTCCATTTCTGCAATGAACGGGCTCAATTTTTATTATTAACTAGCTCAATTGATATTATTGTTTAGTTTAATTACTGCTGATAACATATTTAATTCGAATTACTTAATTAATTAATAGTAGTTATTAATTTGTTTGATAACGGTTATTAACTTGTTGGATACAGAGGACTACATGCCTGAGTGAGATTAAAAATTTATTTAATTGCGGTAAGTAATAGTATATTATTAAACGAGCAATTTATGATAGCCATTATTCACGCTGGGTGACGTTTGCGTCCCGAGCCGCAGGCGAGGGGCGCAAGTCACCCGAGTGAATATTGGCCATAAATTGCGAGTAGAATACTATACTTTGTCCACGACCCTTGATTTCTTTATTAAATAAAAGTCAACTAACCTCCAGTTCATGAAGTTATAATATGTAAACATATAGTTATCTTTCGATTTTTCTGGCAGCACTCCTATAGTCGTTAATTTCGCCGCTTTTTTTTATTTCAGTTGGTGTACAATAACGTTCATTTCCACTATCCGAATTCAATGAATTCATCGTTGCAGTAATATAGCAAGTTCGTAACAATTTGGTGTTACTAACGTCAAAATTAAATAATTTGACATATATAGAGATGGGCGATACTGTGTAAAGTATCAATACAACGTACCGTTATAAATATATTGTTTTGAAATACTTAATATCGTAGAAAATATCGTTATGAAAAGTATCAATATATCAAGATTTCGATATTTTATCGATACGATATATTTCAGAAACAAATTTCCTGAACAAAATACACAGATTTAAAAGTTTATTTCATATTGTACCCCCATCTCTAGTCGTGAATTATGAACCATAATTCACTCTAGTAGATATATGGGTACCATATACCTTTTGTTAGGAGGTAAAATATCGACTTATTATTAGGTGGTCGTGGACAAAACAGTTAATACTTCCAAATATCCTGTATTCTGAGGTAATCAATATTTGGTCACTAGCGGTTACTGTTTTCAATAGGTTATTAGAGAGTTATTGGAAACACGAATTTACCGCCTTGCAGTAATTGTGTTGACCTTAATCAAATAGTACTTAACCTTAAAACAGACTTAAAATTTGGAGTTATTGAAACATGAAACTATATAATGACATTATATTAAGGTAGATGTCACAGATGACACAGATCACCTACATTTTGTGACATATAAATATGAAACATGAAATATAGTCGGGATAGTGCACTGCAGTAATCGCGCACAAATAAGGACAAGCACTAACCTTAATAATGCTTTCCTTATTCAAAACATCAAATGCGCATGCGTATATGTCACTATAAGGACAGCACTATTACTGCTTAACCTTATAAAAGTTCCAATTACCTTAAGTTGACCGACACTAATAATGATAATTAAAGCCTTTTTATTGTCATAATCAAACATTTGTTGTGTCCCAAGACGTATTAAATTTTTTACCTACTACAACTAAATTCTTAATAATGCTGAATAAACTTTTTCCTCAGTGTGTATGATTTTAGTTTGCAATATCTAAACTATAAGTTTATGTATTGCCTTCCGCATTTCATACCAACCTTGCTCAACCTTCCATTAACAATGCCTGTGACCGCTGCTTTATATCATGTTTTAGATTATTTATTTGTTGTTTAAGTTGGTGTTTTTTATTGCCAACTGATCCTGTAATTCTCCAGTATATATCTTCTATAAGTTCCTTGTGGCATTACTTATTCTTTTTTCTCTAATTCTTTTGGGAATCAAACCACAATAATGTTTTTTATTTTTTATTTCGACGTTTCGGTAGCGTTCCAGCTACCGTTGTCAAGATTAACTAGTAAAAAAATTAATAAAATAATTTTTGGTCCCTATCTGACACAACGAAAAAATTTGACAACTAGACAATCAATAATATTTTGAAGTTTAAGACTACAAAACTTTGTTGTCAAATTTTATTAAGGTCCATTCATAGTAGATCACACCTCTGGTAAAATGTGAAATAAAATATTTTATTTCATGACATTCTATCGATATGATAGTCTACTAGAAATGGACTCCAATGAAGTGCACGTTCCAGGAACGGTTTTTATTGGGATAGCGCTTTTTTTTTAGCTTATTTTGGAAATGTTGTTAGTAAAACGCGTTTGTTGTTACTTTTTTGTGTATGATCATTTTTGTTTTCAAAACATGTATAACTCAGTTTGGTGATTTTGTGTATTGAAGTAAGTTTATGTTCTATTGCAAGTTATTGGTGTATAATTTTTGCTACATTGTCATGTCTTTTACAATATTCTGCTACACTATTCTACATCCTTTGGTGATATTATGATCTATGTTTCGATGTGTATCTATTATTAATATTACTATTACCGATCTATTTTAATTTTTCGACCAAGAAAACTTATCACAAAAATACACAATATCAAATAATACGTTGATATATGGCGTTGACGGACTAACGAATATATTAGTAGTAGAAAGCAGCCACTTCTTAAATCTGTTAGAATCAAATTAAACGCGTTGAAATTTAACTGTTATCGAGAAGTTTCTCGCGAAAGTAATCAACCTTTCGTTGCCTCCTTGAATGTTGTTTTCACATGTTTTCATACAATAACTAGATATACCTACTTCATACTTTATAATTATACGAAATATATAATAAGGGTTTTTGAACTGAAAGCGAAAATATTTATGTTCTAAATAGATACATTGAATCTGTACGTACGGCATTAATAGAAGGATGTAATCACACGAGACAGGCAACAAACCAAAAAAAAACAATAGGATAGTCCTACTTGTATACTGGGTGAGCTTAGCACAAAAACAAAAAGAAAATATCTTTTTTTAATTTAAGGTTTGCTTTTGAGAGAGTTATACTAATAGTGTGAATTTTTTAAATAAATTTTAATTAAATCTAATACATTCAAAAATACCGCGCGATCAGAGTGGGGGTTTTTACGTTTACAGAGTGGCGCTCGAGTGATAAAGAACGATCAGAGGTGGCATTTTGTTCACACTAGCGAGTAGTCTTGAACCGATCTCGTCGATATACACATTCCGTTCACCAAATTTGGTGTTTTTTTAGCGACAAAGACAAATAGTTCTAGTTTCTGATACCCATAAGGTGTCGCCTACGTATTTTCTATCTTTCCTTGTCAAAATATCAATGTAACATGTAAAATCCAGGCATCGCTAGTTTTTATGAACGGCATGTCACCCCTGTTTTGTGCAAGTCTGGAAAAAGTTAAAATTTCATCAGAAGCGAAAGTTAAAGGTTAAAGATTGGAAAAATTGTTTTATAAGACACAAAATGACAAAATTTGATTGGTTGATAACACTGTCGAAAAATTTTCAAATAAATCTACCTGTCTTAACAAAGTTAACAGTGTGAACTCCTTTATGATAAGAGTTTTTTTCTAAAATCTCTATTCTACCTTGATGGTCGAATCAGACGAAATATGCCGATCATAGGAAAAAGACTTCAAGGGTGACGAGCACGTGTTTTAGCTTTTGCAATTGATTTTGGACCAACTTTATATTCTGAATACGATTTTAGCAAAATAGCTGCCGCTTTTGTGAAGCATAAGTGGTCCACATGCGGTGACAAATAGTATATTATATATACACCAAGGTTGTGAAGACTATAATTATTGATAGGTCTGTGCTCACAAGCATCACTGACAGTCTTTGACAATCCGGATTCGGCGCAAAGACCCTAAAACGTTCTCCCGAGAATACTTTAGGGTCTTTGCGCCGAATCCGGATTTTCAACGACTGTCTGTGAGGCTTGTGGGAACAGACCTATTGCCTGAGCACCAAGATTATGGTTCGAGGTTTATAAATGTCTTCAACAGCATGGTGCATATACAATTTTTTCCACTACTAGCCAAATTTAAAACAAAAATTAAAAATAATTCACAAACGCACCACGAGAAGCGTTTACCCCGTCGTCTGACTGACAAGTGCACTGTCAGTTTTCGATATATTATCACTCGTTATGTCATCAGTCATTTTTGGTTGAGCGCGAATTTTGAACTAATGGCATTTTCATTCAAATAATTGTATCTCCATAGGTATTTCCAAGCAGCAAATACGTTAAGACAATCTCCTGGGTATACAAAATTATCCTGCACAAGTTTTTGTTGAACTACTATCCCTGAATTCTCAAAATATTTGAATTTCTCCATTATTAACCTAGGTTAATAATAGATTATTATTATTAACCACTAATAGAGAAATTCAACTTCTCAGTTGGCTAGAAGAAGCAATAATTGTCAACTTCACAGATAGTATTTTTTTATTGTTCATCTGAACTCGTGCCAGTACTGTATGCTTACCTACAACAAATACAAGAAAAAAACGAAAATTTTACCGTTCTCATACATTTGAAGTAGGTATACAATATTTAATTGCAGACTATAACATTTTCTGTTTTTGTTTCAGAGGAGTTGATAAAAAAATATGGATTCAGCTGTACCATATCAATCTCATTTTGGATATGCGTCACCTGAAATGAGTTGGTCCTACAACTCGAACGTAACACCCATGAAACAGATTGAAGGTAAGCATTTTGGTTTTTAAACGCCCACCCATCTATCAGAATAGTATACTTAGTTACTTACCAAATAGTTGATTATTATTCGGTGCTACTAGGTACCAAGTGTCAAAAACGTTTCTTTAATCAAGAGGTTTTCGAGGCACGAGTGCCTTATGAAACGCACCACGAGAAACGTTTACACACTGTCTGTTTTCGCTCCTCACCTAACCCATAGATTATAAACGCACTCCTTATGACATTAATTATTTCTGGTTGAGCGCGAATTTTAAACTAATGGCATTTTTATTGAAATAATTGTATCTTGTTCGGTAATTTCAAGCAGCAAATATGTTAAAAACAATCTCCTGGGTATACAAAATTATGTTGCACAAGTTTTTGTTGAACTACTATCGCTGAATTCTCAAAATATTTGAATTTGTTTATTATTGATCTAGCTAGGATAACAAACTGAAGAATTATTAACCACCAATATAGAAATTGAACAATAATTGTCAACTTCACAGCTAGGAGTGGACAAAATGAATCTATTTAGTTCAATTTTTTTTCGATCTGACTCGGACAAACATAAAATAAAAGTATTATCTTAGCAAAGGGCTTTGATTCGCCATGTATTTCTGCTTATTAAAAATAAAATCTCTTTTTGTTTAGTGATATTGTGTAGTTTTATAAGTAATTGTATAAAACACAATCATTTTGTCGGGGTTATTATCCCTAGTGCATTTAATTTTTCCGGAAAAAATCGGAAAAACGAGTTTCTTATGTCTGTTTCTTATTGTCTGACAGCACGCGAAAAGGTCACAGATGCTAGTCAAGTAGTAAACCATAAGCGTCACCGTTCATCTAAGGAATTTATTTACTATTTAATTTTATACCCGATCTGATATATAAAGGTAATATGAATCTAAATTCGGTTAGTTAAAACAACTTGATAATTTCCAAGAAACATTACAATAGGGTCCTACTAGGGATTGTCCTAATGACTACTTAGAAATTTTGCAGGTATATACGGTGAAACTTGGTCTCGCCCAAATTTGTATAATTTGTTTTGCTCAGAGTCGCTTACGTTCCATAAGTGTTAACTGTGTTGTGAAAAATGTCTTCAAGTTTCACCCCAGTAAAGTGTAAGAGCGTGCTTAGCTTACAAACGAAGACTGTAGTGTTAAATGTGCATGATGCTGTTGTACATCAAATGCCGGCTGCTACTGTTAGAAATATAGTTTCGACATTTTCCAATATGACAGGAGTTAGTGAGTCTACTATTTACAGGCTTCTAAGGGAGAGGGAAAATGGAAATATATCTCCACCTAAAAAGTCATCTGGAAGAAAACCACTTGACCTTGATGAACATATGCAAAATACAATAAGACGAAAAGTACACGAATTATATTTTAAAAAAGAGATCCCAACCCTCGACATCAACCAAAGACTATCATGAAGAAATGACTGCAGATGTTTTTGAAGAGTATTTTACACAAATGGTCGAATTAATTCCAAATAATGCTGTAATCGTTATGGACAATGCCACTTATCATTCGCGATTAACAGAAAATCTTCCATCTACCTCTTGGAGAAAAGCTGATATTAGAATCTGGTTAATCGAAAAAGATATACCATTTGAAGATGATATGTTGAAAAAAGAACTTTTAAAGGTTGCTTCAGATTCACAAGCTACAATTCAAAAAGTTTTTTATTGATGAAATAGCCAAGAATCGTGGGATAACAGTGCTTCGTTTGCCGCCAGAGTTAATATGGGCCCAAATGAAAGGTTATGTAGCTAGACATAATAAAACATTTAAAATGAAAGATGTTCGTGAACTAATGAAGTACTCATTGACAACAATAACTGAAGAGAACTGGAGAGATGATGTGAATCATGTCGACGAGTCTTCGGATGATTCTTGTATGGCCAGCGAAGAGGATGATACTATAGATTGAATTTTATATTTCCTATAAATGGTATGTTTACTTTACTTGACATACATTAATTCATTGTCAATAATTTTGAATTATGAAAATTAAACTATATTTTCTTTAATTAATTTAATTTAATAAAAATGAAAATGTAACTTGTTAATAGGCCTGAACGAATGAATTTTATTTCAACTGTAATGTCGACCGAATCTAATTAAATAAGCAGAATAAACTAATATCGTAATCTCCGCCACTGCCGCAATATTGATCGTTTATCTGGCATTGTTCAGTTTTATTACCATATTGTATTTTGAGCTGAAACAGTGATGTATAGATAACCAATACAAATACCTACTTGTTTTGCATTAGAATTTTAGTATTTACTTGTAAAATTCTTAGGATCACTCTGTAAAAGATAAATTTCTATTTCTATCAGACATTAGGAAATAGAGTATAGCATTCGCTCATACTATTTGTTAAAACAGATTACTTAGAAACGAGTTAGATGCACGAGAGATATTTGCTAAGATTATTTTCTGAGTTGAACAATAGTATATTACACACCGAGGCGGAAAGAGTTTCATTACTATCGAGAGGTTAGCTATTATCTTGAAGTCAAGGCGGGAAGTAAAGGTGTGTAATATGACACTTTCCAACCTTCAATGACGTTAGTAATGACAGCATTACATATATGGTTGTAAATAAACATTTTATTTTACATTTTTTAAAATTAAAATAATAAGAACAATAATTGATAAGAACAATATAACTTTCAAGCTAGGTAAGGTAATTACTTCAAACTTATTTCAAATTACAATTAATTTAAAAATTACAATTACTTATTGTAGGCAACTTGTCAAACTTGCATGAAATTTTTTCGATTTTTTCTCCGGAAAAACTGCTGACAGCTAAGTTGACAGTTGTTAAGTAATTTTTTCACTTAAAATTTATATTTGACATACCAATTCTTGATAGCGATTGGTCAAAATTAATGGGAAGGAAATAATCTAAGTAAAATATCTCCCTTCAACCCAACGAAGGTTCATCAATAATAGGTATTTATGTCAAAAAGACGCCACCCGGCATCGAGACGCTACACTCGTCAGCTAATTGCCTCGCACTCGACGCAAAAGAATTTCTCTAAATCAAACGGTCTCATTAGTTAAACACATTGCATATTTGTAAGCCCGTCATTTGATTTATATTGGCCGAAAACCGTATTTATATGCCACGAAATCCGAGAAAATGATTAATAGCCGTTCGGTTTTTTTAAGCGGATGGTAATTTAGGTGAAAAAAGAATGATTAGAGTGATCTTACTGTTCGGTTTCGATCTTGGCAACGGAATAAAGACTGGTAGCTTTGAGAATATTAGTAACGTTCTCGAGGTCTTTCCATTTTTACGTTCAAATCAAAGTGACTGACAGGTGTCGTTTGTATTGCATTTATTTTTATGTAAATAAGTCAAAACTGTCAATCAAATATCATAGTTTAGCAAAGGCTGTTCTAATCACCGACCAGGTAATGAGCCCAATGAGCCTACCCATGATTTTCCGTACAAATAATCCAATCAATGAGATAAATTGCCCCATCCACATATCTATTAACATTTATAGGATGGACTCCATATCTTCTCTTTCTTCTGTTGATTGAAATTTTCCGATATAAATAGTATATAATAATTGGATCTATATCTACGACCGTGCGTTTTAACCCACTTTCCCGCACGCATTTTAGTTTTGAAAGTGCCACTTTCCCGCACTAGTGCGGAAAAGTAAAATTATGCAAATGTTGACCTTATTAGATAGTTTTCTACTTCGGAAGTTATAATTATTGTTACAACAGGTGAATAAATAGTCCATCAAATAAAATCTACATCTTTTCCAGCTTTTTGTTGCATTTTTAATTTTTTGAAAATTTAAAATAATGAAGATATTTTGATATAACCCTGTACATTCTTTAAAGTAGTGTCATAAAACAATTATCAAACCACCCGGGTTTGATATAAGAAAAATATATCAAAAAAAATTCTTTCATCTACAAATGACTTAAAACCGTTGCCGTCACCTTCATCGTCATTTTTATGTGACCTGCAAACGATGCCATCCTCATCAACGTCATCTTCTTACCAGTTCACACCAAATAAATCTACTGGACCTGCAATTTTAAGTAATTTACAGAGTGCAACAAATTATGTTTCCAATATTAATATTTATAATAATAATTTATAACAATAATAATAGTTTTTGGTTAAAGTTTTGCATATGTATGCTGAAATGCAATAACTTCTAAAAAATGGGTTGGTATACTTTTTTGTATATACGGTCGTAGAAAAAATAATGTTCCTAACTCATGCGTAAAATGTCTTTCCTGCCCTTGACCGCTTCGGGTCAACAGCAGTCGCGTGCGGGAAAGTATCACTTTCCTTACTTGTTAGGAAAATAACTATTCTGTATTGTAAAACATAAATACATGCGCCACTGTCAAATGTGACATCTTGAAAACGTTCTCGGAAACGCCTGCATACAAGGGCGTAGCCAGGACTTATAACAGTGGGGGCAAACCATGGTCCATGGTCGTCCAAAATGTAAAATTTTAGGATAAAAAGAAAAGGCAAATGAAAACAAAACTTTTATATGAGATGAAATAATTCCCTTCTTGGTGTGCGTCATCGATTGTGACGTATATCCGGGTTTTCGGCATGTCGTTTATTTTATTTGCTATTTTGACATATAGCTAACCTTAAATTTGATAAACAAAATAATCAGGATTGTATTCAGCCGAGAAGACTATAAAATTAATAATTACCAGCTTCTTTTTCTAACTTCAATGTCCTTCAATTTGTCTTCTGCTAAATTATTTTTCTTTCTCATATTGTACGGCAAATCTAATTCTGCAGAAACATTACCCAACTTATAAAATTCCATGAAAGATTCTGCATTATTTTTAAAATCTTTTGGAGCCATTTTGAGCATGCTTGAAGGATGAAGATAAGTTAAAGAAAAAGCAGGTGTATTTTCGTTGGAGGATCTAACATCCGAAGACGAAGTTAAAGAATCAAGATATAGGGGCTGATTATTGACCGCTTCCAGTATTCAACTACAGACTCAGATAGTGAATTACTTCTGTGTACTTGCTTTTGAGTGAATCGTGGTACTGACAACTCATCCCTTACTTTCTCTGCGATATCAAGCGATTTTTTAAATAGATCATAAGAAACATTTTCGACATCTTGTCGATCTTCTTTGATTACATCTAGAATATCATCGATATGTTTCTCCACCATAACCAAATCCATACTTTTACCTTGTAAAACGTTTACAACGGTTTCCAAAATTGCAATTATGTTTAAGCCTAAGATGAATATTGGCTTAGTACAGTGCACAGTGCACAGTGCACAGTGCAATTGGTAGGCAGATTTTCTTGTTGCGTAGTTTGCTTCGACAGATAGATGTTCTAGTGCTTTAACATTGTCAGTGAAGTTTTTTGAAAATTTTTGTATTCTGTTATATTTTCCCGACCATCTGGTCTTACAGAGCTTGAAAGATTTGGAACCGATTTCCTACGAAAGAAAGTTATTGTGTCTTTAACCGTTCGTCGTACGTCCAGCGGCATGAAACGCCTGCATAAAAGGGTTCTTAAATTACTGTAATTGTAGATAAAACGTTGTCTTGCATTCGTGTTTCAAGTGAAACTTCGCTCTCTTGCGTGGATGAAACACTATTTAATACACTTATACAATTAATAACTAATATTTATATATTTTGTTTCAGCTTGTTTGCAGAGTGCTGGAAAAGATAGAAAAGCATATTCTCCTTTGGATCAAGCAGATGCTCTCTCACTAGATGGCAGTGACTCTAGCAGAACTGACAATAATAACAGAAGTAATACTCATAACAAAAACCATACGAAGTAAGTGATAATATTATCTGTAGCATATAGACATTGTCTGAAAAGTAATTTTAACAATGCACAGAGTATTCACAAAATAAACTTTTGTATTGTATTTCGGAATTTTTATGGTCCAGGGGGAAGGATAGTTAACATTGTTTGAAGTAATTTTCGGAAAATTGGGATCTATAATTCGTTTA
>CAJUYG010000282.1:72804-117264 GCA_910591675.1 Galerucella calmariensis | reverse complement strand
ATTTATCAAAAATTTCATGGTGCTCCCTGTAAAGGTTTTGCATAATTTATTAGGGTTTATTACTCCTCGTACTTTTTGTACATACTATAATTTTTTTCTGTTGAATATTTATTTTTCTGCTTTCAGATAACTCAATTGAAAATAGCAAGTAATCCATTTGCTAAGGGCTTCCGAGATTGTGATCCAGATGACAGGTTAGTTTGTTCATTGTATTCAGATATATATTATGTTATATATTTTTGAATTGAACTACAGACAAAGTGAAGTTTATTGCTTATAAAAGATGCTACACAATGTAATATGGAAATTCAACCCCGAATATCTCATAAACCGTTAAAGATGAAACGGAAAAACAACATTTAGCGAGAGTGTTTAGGAAGTGACGTTATCCAGAATAAAGAAACACTTCTTTTCCGAGCCGTTTTTTTTCTATATAAAAGCTATAAATATAAAATGGAAGTAACATGTCAAAGAAAAACTGTGCAGTGTAGATATATTTATTTAAAAATCATGCTCTACTGAAATGTTTATTGGTTCAATACCAAAAATAAATCGGACGCGATGCCTTATGAAATGTTTCAAAATTAAAAAGTCGAGCCAAATCAAAATAAATACTTCATAATAATCTTAATCGGAGAAAAGTGTTTCTTAAATTCAAAGATTTATTACCAAGCAAAATATTTGCGATTGGAATTTATTTCGATCAACGGAAAACGATTTGTTGTGGCAAATGAAGACATTGTGATTGAATATTAATTAATTATTATCAGCACGAAAAAGGAAGAACAAAAGTACCTTGTGTCACTAGGTACTTGTGAAGATCAGTACCCAATTCACAAGGCTAGGAGTCATTTTAGACCAAAAGTAATTAGCAATACGGCTGATTTTTTTTATAAGTACCTTAAAGTACCTATGTAGATTGATAAAAAAAAATTTACCAGTCTATCAATTTCCCAAATTGAAAAAAAAAATTAGAAAACTTTTTTTTTCGAAATTCCTCAATATTTCGCGCATTTTTCGCATATAATACAAAAAATATTGAATCCAAAAATGTATATAAATTAATTAATTTTGAGCTATATATTCTTGATCTTAGAAGTTTTTCCAACATTTTTACGCAAACCCTATTAAAATTAATTTAGTTTTATTAAAGTTACAGTACTTAATATACAGTGTGGAAACCACTTATGGAATAAAATTGTTTATGTCATCATTTTAGAAAATTATAAAAAATGCCGAGACACATCAACTTTTGAATTGAGTTGTGCGTTATGTAAACATAAATTTAAATGTACAGGGTGATTCACGCAAGTATGCCATAGTCGGTGTTGTTTTTTTTAATAAAACACCCTGTATATTTGCATATTCTTGAAATCCTCTTAGTGAACCCATTCCAACAAACTAAATATTGTATGCTCAATTATGAATTATACAGGGTGAAATTTTATTTTTACAGTTATTAAACACATACATAAAATATCTGATGTATTTGATTTTAATACATTAAAATAAATGCTCAAAATGTTCTCCACCTAGTTGTTGGCAATAGCACAGTCTTCTATAGAGCTCCTCCTTAACTTTGTTTAAAGTTTGAGGTGAAATATTCCGTATTTCTTTAGTTATCCTGTCTTTGAGGTCGACAATGCTGGTTGGTTGTGTTGCATATACTTTGTTCTTGAGATAACCTCACAGAAAAAATCTAACGGAGTAAGGTCTGGCGATCTAGCTGGCCACTCAATAGTACCTCTTCGTCCAATCAATTTATTGGGGAAGATTTCATCTAAATAAGTTCTTACCATTAAAGCATAATGGGGTGTTGCCCTGTCTTGCTGGAACCAAACATTTTCATTCGGTAAGCTAGGATCTATTGCGTTGGGATATAAGTTTGCCAACGCAGGAATAACTTCATTTCTAAGCATATTTAAATATTTTTCAGCTGTCAAATTTCCATCTATAAATATAGGACCAATAATATGGTTGCCTATGATACCGACCCAAACGTTCACCTTTTGAGGGTACTCTTAGGATTCTCTGCTGACCAATATCTACAGTTCTGTCGGTTTACCTCTCCATTCAATGTGAATGTTGATTCGTAAGGAAAAAGAATGGTACCAAGAGCTATCTCATATCTGTCCAGCTTATTCATCAATCTTTCGCAGAAATCCATTCTACGATCTGGATCGTCTTCTGTTAACTCCTGCACAAAAGTTAATTTGTAGGGATGAAGTTTTTCTTTATGAAGACATCTTAGAACAGTTGTATGACTAACATTATTTTCACGGGCAATTTGACGTGTACTTGAAGTTGGATTCTCTTCGACACTTAACAAAATATCCACTTTCACATCATCTTCAACGAAGTGTGGTTTTCTTTTCAATGGTTTGACATGTCCAAGTTCTCTGAATTGTGCATGAATTTTAGACACAGTACTTTGTGGAATATTAGGCAATTCGGGATGCCTGTGATTAAATAAGTTTGCCACTTCAACTTGACTTCTGCAGTTATCCCCGTACCCGATCATCATTAAAATCTCAATTCGGTGAGTCTCAGTTAAATATTTCATTGTTATGTCGACAAGGAAAGAATGTTTGACAAAGATTTTACTTTTTCAGTATGAACTGTCAACACATCAGCAACTGACAGAATAGAAAACAATCCACATTATTTACCGATTTAAAACAATCCACATTATTTACCGATTTTGTGTAATTATTGGCGTTTTTAGGAAATTTTTAGGTATTTATGATAAAATTCATGGGCGTAGCAGGTTTTGTTTAATATGCAAATACGTCTAATAATTAGTTAGCTTAGATTTTTGATAAATCCATATTTAGTTAATTTAAAAAAGTACCAATATTTCAAGTGTAATGAATTATTAATTTTAAAATTTCACCCTGTATAATTCATAATTGACCATACATTATTTAGTTTGTTGGAATCGGTTCATTAAGAGGATTTCAAAAATATGCAAATATACAGGGTGTTTCATTAAAAAAAACAACACCGACTATGGCATACATGCGTGAATCACCCTGTACATTTAAATTTATGTTTACATAACGCACAACTCAATTCAAAAGTTTATCGGCATTTTTTATAATTTTCTAAAATAATGACATAAAGAATTTTATTCCATAAGTGGTTTTCAGACTGTAAATATTTCCTTGTAAATTCAAGATTCCTAAATTTTACATGATAATGAAAAGTGCCGTATTTCGTAATTAGAAAACATTAACTATCCTTAAATGTCTTTCATGGAACAGACCTCCTAAATAACAGTTTCCATCCTTCGAAAAATTGCTTCAATGCCTCCTTATTATATAATATATTTTTTATTGAGATACTTGGTTTTTGATTAGAATATATAAGTATAATTATGATATATAAGTATGACGAAAAAAGTGCCATCTTAAAGCTGACACTTCCCTTTTCAAAACGCCCTATTACAATAATTTATATATTACATCATAACTGTACAATAGTTTATAATGTACTCCGAAGCGCTTAATAAAATACAGATGAGGAGCCCATAAACGTAAGCATTTTCCTCATCTATATAGTTTACAAAATCAATTAAATCATCAATCATACTAATTTCCTTGAAAAATTTGACAAATAAACACAGACAAATAACAACCAAACAAAATTTTGATATCGTAACGTAACTACAAACGTGGTTTATAGGTTGGTAGAAATCTTCACTCAAGGGAACTGGAATCTGTACCCATATTTTACTCAAGTTACACTCAACTCAACCTCACTTTTCGCCTGTTAAGTGTCTCTGCATACAATAAGGATGAGTGGAGCATGAGTGACCAAGTGTCGACTATGAATTTCACCCTTTGGGCACTCTGAACGCACGAGAGTCCCGTCACTTCTAAAACTGCTAATTGAATGAGAACTGTTACGCCGCTGCTAACTGCAGACCAATGTTTTACGACGTATATCCTAAGTTAGTCCAGTTTTGGTTTTTACAAACTATCTTGCTATATATTTGTAGGTGTGTTGAGTTTTTGTAGTTGGTTTTTATTGTTTAGAGTGGAGCTTTTATTTTAAGAGACAACGTCCAGAAAATATATAGGGAAAGAAAGTTATGTAAGGTGCACCCGATAAGCTTTATTTTTATAACTTTCCAGGTAAAACTATCAAATTACTGTATTATAAATAATAATTTGAACATTTCCTAAAATTCACTTAGTAAAAACTAACTCAAAGCCTTTTTCTATTGAACATTTAAACAAAAAACTAGCCCTCTTTAATGAACGCATTATCTGTAAATATTTTTAAAACACCTACCGATCTTATTTGTTCTAAAATTCCGATAAAACTTTGAGAATTCCCATTCATTTTGTAAACAACAGTTTAAGGATACGATACAAATGAGAAAGTACCTGAAAAAAAATCCGTTGGTAAATGTGTGTTCGGTATGGGATCATTTGTAAAGGGAGACAGCCAGATTCTAAGATGAATGTGGTTAAATACTTTGCGGCTATTAATCCAACGGCTTGGCAGCTACCAAAATAAACATGAGAGCGCATACAAATGACAAATCTAACCGATACTGGGATATTTTTCGAACGAAACATGCAGCAGGGAGTGGCTGTATTAATTAGTTCAATACATCAAACAATGTTTAACGGTCAAAGTATAATTTGCAACTAATTTTTACATAAATAAGGGAAATGGGTATTTGGAAGCAATTTTCAGAGCTCGGACTTCTTTTGATCTTTTGAAGGTTATAATTTTGACTTAAAACTGTTTCCTATTTGGTGTTATTTGTTGTTTTTGATTTCCGCTGCTAAAAAATGAACCATCGAACTAAGTTTAAGATGCGCGGTATTGTTAAGCCGGTGCAGCCCACAGAACTTAAACCCGCCTAAAATTATAAATCTGTTTTAGTTAAATCACGTTAACTACTATGCTAGTGCAGCGACTCCTAAATTAAAAAAAGTACAGTCAGCTATAAAAAAAATGATTTTCCTATAAATTCAGCTATTAACTACCTCTGGGGCCCAATTCTCGAGTCTGTAGGAATTTGTTCCCATAGGGAAAATCGTCATTTTCCATCGGAATTTTGAGATGGTGTATTCTCGAAAATAATATTGGAACATATTCCAACACAATCTATAGGAATCGCTTCCCACGCTTAAAACTTTAAGAATTAGTGGTTTCCTATAGGAATATCACTGAATAATGTCATGGATGACATTTTAGTCCTGTCACAGATTTTACTCCGTTAAATTTTACGAATTCGTTTCGAATTCCGGGATTATGGCGAATTTAGATGAATTAGCTCAGCTGGATGCTTTGCAAAACCTGGAAGCGGCTGAAGTACTTGCTCGGAGGCCAGGGAGAAGGTTCACCCCTAGAAGAGATCCATTTCAGTATTTATCTGAAAGTGCATTCATAAAAGTGTTCCGGTTATCCAAAGCAGTTACAAGAGAATTGTTGGAAATGTTGGAACCTTGCTTGGAACCGCCCTTAGGGAGTTCAGCTTTGGACAAACAAACTAAGGTCCTCATCGCATTGCATTTTTTCGCATGTGGAAGTTACCAGACATCAGTTGGACTGAATTGGTGTTAGTCAATCATCTGCTAGTCGGTGCATTAAAGAAGTAACAAACGCTCTGAATAAATATCAAATTTTTAATCGATGGTTTATATTTCCACAAACCCTTGAAGAACTGCAGCACATTCGACAAGAGTCTCATGATTTATTGTATCCTGAGCATATATATGTTAATAGAAACTATCATTCCATCAATGTTCAATTGATTTGTGACGCCAAAATGAGAATAATTAATGTAAATGCAAGATACCCAGGAAGCAGTCATGACAGTTATATCTGGAACAGATCTCGAGTGCAGGAGGCTGTAGTGAATCTGAGTGATGATCATCCAGATTTCTTCCTCATAGATGATTCTGGATACCCCCTAAGGCCGTGGTTACTTACACCACTTCCAGATCCTCTGCCAGATACACTTGAATTTCGATTCAACAAGGCTTTCAAAAAGGCAAGATGAGAATGAGAAAATGAGATTCCGATGCCTATTGAAGCATAGAGTATAAATTCCTGTGTGGTGTTGCACAATATTTGCATCGAAAATAATATTCTGGATGTAGATGAGGATGAGAGAGATGAAGATTTTGGAATATTCGAACCTTTGCACTTCGTTGAAAATGGTCTTGATACACAAAATGATGAGCTCATGAGGGCAAGAAGTATACAGAGGCACATAACTAGAAATTATTTTGCCTGAATGTTATTATTCGAATAAATTTTCCATTTTTAGCAATTTTTGTTATTATTTATTTGGAATGGAATTGAAAAATCACAGAACTTTAAAAATTGTATACTCGGGGTACAAAATACCAAACATTAACTCAACATAAACATGAAAAACAATTATTACCTAACAAAATTTAAAAAATAAGTCTGTCTATTCCTATTTGTTTTGTAAGGACTGTGAAATGTTTTCTAATGCTGTTGCAATTCTCTTTCCGATAACCACATTCTCCTTTAGTATTTCAATTTTTTTCTCATAATATTTTTTTTAATCTCAACTTTTTCAGCAGCTATTCTGCTCAAATTTTCATTTGCCTTCATAGAATATTCTAGGCGTTGTGTTGCAACGGGCTTTCTATTCTTCCTTTTCATAGGCATATTTTTTTCGTTCATTCATTTCTACATCCATGACCTCATTTCCTCCAATATATGCTTCCTCATGATTTTCAGCTTCAACTATTTCAGTTATCTCCACATTCGTTTCCACAGTATAATTTTGATTTTTCCCTATCTATAATGATATGATTTGAAAAAAATATGGTACTGCTTTTGATAAAAATTGAAAATATTATAGGAAATGACTTTGAATTCCTCAACCTCTGCATCGCCTTCCACTGCTGTTGCATCTAAAATTTTTAAAAGATTCTCTTCATCTTTTGACAACACAGTGTTTGTAGGTGGCCCTCCGCCTGTGCTCTTTTCATGCTTTTTTATATCAGTATTTTTTTTCTTAACGATTTTCTTCATATCTTGCAAAGTCTAACGAAAATCAAGACTAATGAACTATCACAAAACGTTTTATCATTGTCACCTACCCTTCGCCAGTGAATCCAGTCTTTTTTTGCCCCGGGTATTGCATTCAGCTTCTCTTCTATTTCTTTTCACTGACGCTGAGAATCTTTGTAGGTGAAAAGTGGATGAAATTCACCTTTTCGGGGGTCTTCAGCCGCCTCCATCAACTCAATGAATACTTTTTTTTGCTCTTCGCTCATGTTGCCACCTCTTTGCTCTTTTTTCAAAATACTTTTATCCATTTTTCAATTCTCTACTCAAAATTAAAATTCAAATTGACAACTAATGTCAGATAACGGAGTTCTTCTAAATGATTATTGCCAACATGAATTACTCATATTTTATTGGTCTATACGTTTAATCTCATGAAACTATCAACGAAACACTGTACTCTTTCAATTCTGTGGGAAAAACAATTCCACTTGGTTCAAGAATACGTATCTGGGAAATTTCGTTTTTCTATGGGAACTGAAAGCATGGGAACATCTTCCTATAGGAAAAAACTCCTACAGACTCGAGAATTGGGCCCCTGGCCGCAATAGAGGAGTTCAGTCTAAGGTCAGTGTGGCCAACAAAAAGTGGTTTTTCTGACAAGAATGACAGTTAATGTCTACCCCTTAAAACATAAGATTTTTGCATGTTTTTCATCATTGCAAACATCTATATTGCTTTATTAAAATAATGAATACACCCCCGAAGCGTATATTTTAAAATTTAAAATGACTTTTTAGCTGAATACTCAACATATCGGTGGCCAATAACTCTAGGAACTTCTGGCAAGTCACCATTTCATTTTTGTTATTCAGTCACTAATTATGTCAAATGTCAGTTATATTTATTTTTGTTGATATTCGTTTAATTCTGTATGTCCATTTTCGATTAGATCTTTGTAGCATTTCTAGTTAGGTGTATCTCTATTCTTCTAATTACTTTTTCCACTGACATCTGACATAACTAGTGACAGATAGCAGAAATGAAATGGTGACATGCCAAGAGTTCCTGGAATTTTTGGCCACCGATGTGCTGTGTATTCAGCTAAAAAGTCATTTTAAATTCCAAGATTTACGCTTCGGGGGTGTATTCATTATTTTAATAAAGCAATATAGATGTTCGCAATGATAAAAAACATGCAAAAATCTTATGTTTCAAGGGGTAGACATTAACTGTCATTCTTGTCAGAAAAACCACTTTTTGTTGGCCACACTGACCTTAGACTGAACTCCTCTATTATATAAGAAAACCTATATATTAACTTTTTAGAGCTCTGCCTAATTTTCATCAACGTTCCAAGTAGTTCATATAAATATATCTGTACATATCTCAATATATATAAATTACGTGTCACATGTTTGTCCGCGATGGACTCTTAAACTACTTAACCGATTTAAATCAAATTTATACACCGTGTTCAGTTTGATCCAACTTGAAAGATAGGATAGCTTACATTTCAATTTATGATCGCAATATTAACATATTGCAAATTATTTGTCGACATCTGTTGACTGGATTGAGTAAGTATTCAATAGATTGAGCTATGTCAAACTTCCGAACGTTTTATATAAGCTACAATTTAATAGCATAACCACCACATGTTGATGAGGCTAAAGTATAGGTTAAATTTATTTTCTAGTAAACGAAATACAGTGAATTTAACATTTTCAATTTTTGGTGTTAGCATAGCCGGCTACGTGTTACTTAGACTGAAGTATAAATTAAATTCATATTATAGTGAATATAATACAGTGAAATTATTCCTGCTTTTTAATTTATTGGTGCTTCGTTGTTCAAAACTCTAATTAAACTATATACATGTAAGTATTATCACATAGTAGAAAAAGTAGTAAAAAATCAGTCATGAAGATCGCCATGTTTTTTTAGAAATGGCATCTATGTAAAAAACCATGGGGGAATAGCTCTTGCGATTAGGTCGAATATTTCCCTCATGTGTAAAAAATCCCATGAGAGAAGTGCAATTATCTATTGATTACAGCGGTAACTGCACTGTAGAAACCGAAAGAGCACAGCGATAATTGGATTGTTTTCGTATCCACGGTAATCCCATTGTGAATCCATGATAATTAAAAATAAAATCAGTTTGACAAGTCAAAAAATATTTTTAAAAATGTCTCGTTTCGGATGTGATTAATTGGGAATTATAGACAATACGTGTGTCAACAGTTTATGAGGTTTTGTGCTAAAAAAAATATACATTGGATGGAACAACAAAAATCAAATAGTTATGAAAAAATCGTATTTTTTATTTTTTTTATTTTGTTAGTACCTAACAGTATGTTTTAAAATAGATATTTTGTATTAAAAAAAAAATAGGAATTTAATATTTAAACCAATATTTGTATTCGGGAAATATTCCCCCGAATTACACTCGTGCCTCAAAAAAGGTAGAACGTGTCGCGGGACACACGGTAGGAACTTTAGTTCCTTTTAAGCAATGATTGAAATTTTTGAATAAATAAATAAATACACATATTAATATGAGAATTTATTTTACTCTGGATGAAACTTCATTTAACAAAAATATACAGTAGTATTAATTATAAAAATCTTATTATTAAGTTGATTGGTACAACGTACATATTAAGTATTCTATCAACTGTAATTAATAATACAATGCCAAGAGACTCGCTCTGAAACTAAGAAGAAGAAGAAGAAACTTTCGAACCTTAAGGGTAATACCGGTCTCCAGCAAAATTGCTGTCGACCGGTAAACAACCCTTACCGTTCTTGATACTTAATATACTATAAATTGTTACAACCAAGGTTTGCCCCCCTCACTATTTTTGATCCTGGGTATACATCCTTGATAAAATACATCAAAAACTTGAAATGAATATACTGAACTTATTTTAAGTAATAAATTTGAAAATAATTTTCTCAAATTTATTGCAATAAATCCAATAAATAATTCAGACTACAATGCTGCTGTGATGTGGTCGTAAATATTCTTGGCGTCTAATTTGTCTAAAAATACGCACACGTTTGTTTTCCACAACTCAAAGACAAGTCGTGTAAAACGTCTTAAGCAGGATTTCGAATGGATTTAAGATGTCTCAGTGGGCTCTAGCTGTCAAATAATTTACCCAGATGAACTGTTTTATGGTGTTTACGAGCAAATTACCTCAAATTATTAGAAACACCGCAATCTTAACATATTTACGAGTGACTTTATTAGTTTGGGCTCACTAACTTTCCGAATTATTATACTTTGCATTCTTTTTCTAGATATCTTCTGGATGAAATTAAATGTAAATAAATGTCTTTCGAGTATTATTTACGGTGAAACGAATTAATTCACGAATTTACGCAAGCACATGTGATAATATTAAATACTGTTTCCAAAATCTCCTGATTTATCATACTGAAGATCGTCTTTCAATGGGGTTTATTCTGTAACTGATGCTCTAAGATGTAGAGGCTTCTCAAAAATAAGTTTTTAACGATTATGAGCTTAAATGCTATTCTGCAAGTATACGTTTTAGGGGACTGTTGAAAATTATTTATTTCATAGGGTTCCCTTACATTTTAAGTCGTATAAATAACTACTGCTAACGTAATCACCATCTAAACCCCCCATCACCCATGTCATCAAAAATAGAAGGGAGGTCATCGCAGGTGCCCCACTGCCCCGCTGAAGGTGCACCACCGCTAACAAAAAACTTTTGGTTGCCCCTGCTCTGACCGATGAACGGTTTGAATTTTTGTTGTATTTTGTTTTGCCTTTATTAATTGTAATTTTTTAAACTTCTGCATCATGTATTTTTAATTTATTATTTAGGTACTTTTGGGGGCTGGACGGTTGAGGGGGGTTTGCGGCTCTTTAGAGGGGCTTAGCACTCCCAGCCCCCCCTAGTTGTGCCTATGCCCCGCCCTCTATACTGCTTACGTAATAACGGCCACAAGAGATCGCTGAAGTCACTAATACCTCTTTGGTGTAATCTAAATTATGTCCTGGTTAATGTAAACTATTTCAAATATGAAGAAAACATTTTCCTCTTTCCTTGGTTTGAAATAATTTCTTGATCAAAGCTTCACCAGCAACATCTATATGCGCCATTTTTGTTACTGCTATTAATCTGAAGGCACACTCTAACATCTCTTTAAAAATAATAGTTTAATCAGGCCATTTTGAAGGAGTCCTTTAAAATTTAAACGGAAATGTGGTTAGTGAATATCGATTTTGTTTTAGCGCCGTTTAAACTTCTAACGGCCTCTAAATTTTAGAGAAAGAGTTACAGAATATGCCCCTCTATGAATCCAAATGAAAACTGTATGATACTTTCATAATAAATATGTAAGCAATTGAATAAAAATAATTTAACAAATGCGCTAATTTTTAAAGATCACCCTGCATATATAAATCTAAAGAAATCAGTATAAACATTGTTATAATTAATCAACTTTTTAATAGCCGTTATTTATGATAATCCTATTTTAAAATCATTAATCTTTTTTTCTTTTTAATTTCAATATTAGATTTATGATGTTATTCAAAAAATGAGTTAAAATAATAATTTCATTACTTCGATTCTTTTGATTTGTTAAGATCTCTGTATTGATTATTTTATTATTTAAATAATAGTTATTTACGTAATTAGTGGGATATAGACATAATTAACTAACGCATGTGAAGTTTAACGTAAGTGCATTAATAATTCCTATCACACGTGCTACGTACAAAATTTTATCTACAACTGTTTATTAGTATTATTAACAGTACCTATATTATAAAATTGAAAAAAAATTCCATCCAACGTATTTTTAATAATATTGACTGCAAAAATAAGGTACTGTGTATCATATTTTGTGACCATAGCAACAAAGACAAACAATGCTGTGGAAATAAAATAAATTAGTTATGTCATCAAATTTTCAAAGTGGAATTGACAAAAATCTATAAAAATGAGTTCAATCGAAGACAATATCTCATTTCGGAAATTGGAAATGCAACTTCCAGTGTTATTTTAAATATTTAATTCTGGTATTAATATGTTCCTAGATTCTTATTATAGCTCTAGTGCGGTAATATACGTCATTATTACACTGAAAATAGTGTCGAATCGTACCCGTTACGTAGATAAAAATTATTAATGAGGGATTTTTACATTTAATTTAAATTATGAACTAAGCATATTATTTTGAGTGAATAAAATAATCTTTAATTTTACATTTCGCCACGATCCTGGCGACAGAGTACGGATAGACAATAGTATAGGTAGTGGACGTATATATTTTTAATGCAGCTATCTAATCGTATATCCCCTTTAAGTTATATTGCGGACTATGACGGTATCGTATCGAATTACAGTCGAACAAAGAGCCGACAACTTTAAGTTCGCACAATAATATCTATCACGGCAAGTATACCTGCTGCCTTAAGCTCAATAATTTACTTAGTGAAGATGGCCATTTTTAAAAATAACAATATGAGATGACGGTATTTCATACTGGCATTGAACTATTTGATTACTTTTGAACATAAATTCAAAATCCTGAAACACATTCAACGATTTCCCTAGTAAGTTTTCGCACCAAAGTAGCAGGCGACATGCAACCTGCTACCTAGAAGCAGAGAATACGCCTAGAGTTCTATCATGTTTCATTCCGACAAAAAATTTACAGTTTCTACTTTTCGCGTATACTGATTCGTAGACGTTACAAATGTTTGCTTCAAATTTCACGGAAACCTAATGGTACAATCTAACATTACTATTTGTTGCAGTTCAGAGGTAGTGACTCAACCAGCTCAGTCACCAAGAAATCGCCCAACCTCCAGATCTACACCTAATCATCTCACAAACAAAGGTAAGAAAATTATTAATACTATTTTCCACATTATCTCTTAATTATTTATATTTTATAATAAACTTGATATTGCACATTTCTTATTCTTAAGCAATATTGATTTCGCACTAAAGCTTCAAAATTATTGTGTGCCAGGCTAATTATCTCAATTTTCTCCGGGTATATTTGTAATCTCGCATTTTGGTAACCTCTGTGTCTTCTGATATGATACATATGGTTAGTGACCTTTGAACGCTTTTGACTATAGCTACACAGATTTCAGTAATGTGGCTCTTCCCACGAGGAAAACATAATTTTTTTCTGCAAATCATCTAAAATTCGACAGATATTAATTAATTTTGAAATAATCACTAATAATTATATTAAAAAATAACAGGTGCTTTGAAATTCGTAATAAAGTTACTTGGAAACGTGTTCATGTTGAATTGTCTCGGAAGTAAAATGATAAATCGATAAGTTTTCTGGTACTCATCCAGAGCTGGATGAGGCAGTGAATGTTTTCAAAATAAGAATTAATTCCTTATTAACTTGTTTTGAATAATTTAGGTAGAACACTGAAAACTGTAAGGAAATATAAGGAAGTTAAGAGGAAATCTTATTTTTCTCTGAGAAATTTTGTCTGGAATGTCAAAATTTCCTAGCGATTTGCGAAAATCGTATTTTTTAGTGCCCATTAGTGTTACTATTTTTAAAATATTAATCTGTCTCTTAAAGATTAAGGTTCCATTACATTTTCCAATAAATTTAAACCTGGAATTCTACGTAAGAAAACACGATTTCTATTTTTTTTCCTAAAAATATCTGAGTGGTTTTTAAACATTTAATGCAGTAGCAATTTCAAAAATTTATTTATACACTACTTATAACCAACATCAGAAAACTAAACACAATTACGCATTGTTTACAAAATGCGGAGTCATAAAACGGTAAAGGGTTTCACTTTAAAGTTTTCGTAAACAGTTTACCGAAGTACTGAAGCCTGCTAGTAGTTAAAGTTGATTTTGTTTATAATTTCACCCAACACATGGCTGCTCACTAGTTCATAAATTAATCATATATCCCACAAAATGTTAAACAACAGTCACAAAAGGACGATTCACTCATTTCTGACAGAAAATTCAAAAGTTTTATTAAATGTTTCCAATCATAAATTTTCGTTGTGTAAACTTTCGAGCCAATAAAACGGTTTTAGTGGGCCAATACATATGTTCCTTTTAATTTGACAATGTAAACAAACAGTGACGTAGCGGCCCGTTGAATTATAAAACTAAAAACGTTCAGTCTGTAAATGTCAACATAATTTAAACGGAATTGATTATCTAGACCTTCACACTTTGCATAGAAGCAATATTTTTTGAAGACGACGTTGCAAATAAATAAATAAATAATAATGTAAACATCCGTCAAAATGATATTATCAAACAAATAATTTGATGATTCGTTGTTAACTATACCAATAACATGAGATACATACAAAAATTATACAAAATAGCTTGACATGCATTTAGGTAAGACCTAAAAGATCTTTTAGACCTATTGTGCCCTCCTTATATCTTGGCATAATTTATGTACCAAATTAGGAATAAATATTCATGCATGTTAGATTAATCCCAACATATGAAAAAAAGATAATCGAATAAACCAACCATTAAATCAACCAGGTGCGGCAGCTTCTTTCTGCAGCCCTGGGCCTAACAAAAGGGGACAAGGAAGTGGCTAAGGAACCAGCACCTCACTAATTGGAATGCTCTGCAGGGTCCTAGACAATCCAAACTTCTACTGAATGGATGGACTGATGGACACGCTAGGGCAGCTATTGAACTACCAAAGAGTAGGCTGAGGAATATAGCAAGACTCCTAACAGGGTACTGCTGTGTGAGGAAGCACCTCTACAATCTAGGAGTAGAGGAAAGTTCCCTATGTAGGGGTTGCGGCATGACTGACGAAACGTCAGTCCATGTTCTCTTAGAGTGTCCACACTGGGCTGTACTACGCAGGCGAATCTTCGGAGTCCCTGTTATGACCCCTGGAGACACAAGCAGGCATCCACTGAAAAAGGTTGTGGCCTTTATTGAAGGGCTCGGCTTCATGGATGTCTAGGTAGCAGGAATAGCACAATAGGCCCGCCAGTGGCCTCAGTGACGGAGCCTTGGCTTGAGTTTGTCTAGGTCAAGGCTCGCCTGCACATTTAGTAGTAGTAGTAGTAAATCAACCAGTACAGTAAGACAAAGATTAACAAATGTATATTTCTTCCATTCTTAATTTATACATATTCGTCTAGGGCTATGGCATACCAGCTTTATCTGGGAATCATGGGTGGGTCAAAACGACCAATAGCTGGAATCGATCCCATTCGATTTGGATGAATTTTTGTTAAAGTTTTCTTTCAACCTATAATCTGTATATGTATCTGTAAAGTAGGGAGGGTGAGTGTAGTCTTACAGCAGTTAGGCCACATGTGACCCATTGTGGAAGGTGGACAGGTCACTAGGAGACATCTCCTTTATATCGGCATGTGTAGGCCAAGACTCACCGAACACACTCTCTTATTGACGATAACTCCGGATACTCGCATTAGACATGCCTGACAGTTTCATCTTCCTGTTCACACATCCTGCATAGAGGTGTGTCCACTAGCCCCAGAGTATGGAGGTATTTCCTAAGTTGACAGTAACCAGTCAGAAATCCTACTGTTAAACGTAGGTTTTTCCTGGTCATCGCCAAATATTTCTTCGACGCCAGCTTCCCAGGGTCGCCCAGGGTGATCCTGGCAAGACTGCATCCTTTGATTTCATCCCATCTCTCAAGGGATTGAGCATGGGTGTAACGTTTGGCCAGTTCCGCAATTGTCGAGGTCGTTAGGCCGTAGGTGTCACTAGGTCCTAACGTTGTCTGTTCAAGGCTAAATGGTCTTGTCTACTGTCAGTGCAGATTGTTATGTTTTAGCCAGCGATTCCTTTTCTAGTTAGTTATTTTGTGGCAATTGAGATACCAGTCAGTTCTGTTTGAACCACGCTGGTATTTTTTCCCAGTCTCCACTCAATCCTTATAGGATAGGCTTAGTGCTCTGGAGTAAACTCCACATCCTGAGCCTTCTTTCATTTTTGAGCCATCTGTATACAGCGTGTCCACGGATGGAATATCTATAGGCGAAAATTTTTTAAATATTAATTTATCGATAAATCTTATTCTTGATAAAAAGTTTTGCTTGTTCTGAAACCCCATAAAATGGAATAAAATTCAAGATTTTAAAAACCTGTCTCATTTTATGGCCAGTTCTATGAAAACCTGGAGTCTGACTTTTTGACGTTTCTTCACATATTGGCTAATATCTCGGGAACCTTAAGATTTGCAAGGTTCTAGTCTACGCCATTCGATTCAGAATTGAATTTTCTATAAAAAGAGAAATTTTCCACATCGAAAAACCTTAGATATCGATTTTAGAATTTTCAGGTTTTGAAACACCGCAACTTATACTAATTCGCGAATACTCATAATTTTCAAGTTTCATCTTTTTATAGAAAATTCAATTCTGAATCGAATAGCGTAGACTAGAACCTTTCAAACCTTGAGGTTCCCGAGATATTAGCAAATATACGAAGAAATGTTAAAAAGTCAGACTCCAGGTTTTCATAAAACTGGCCATAAAATGAGACAGGTTTTTAAAAACTTGAATTTTATTCCATTTTATGGGGTTTCAAAACAAGCAAAACTTTTTATCAAGAATGACATTTTTCACTAAATTAATATTTAAAAATGTTTTACCTATAGGATACTCCATCCGTGGACACGCTGTATATATGCGTATTGCATTTGCAGCATCTGACTCTGTGTTCTGTATTATTTGCATTTTTTAGAGTTTATAGGTTTCAACCTATAATGAAGCTCTGCAAAAATAAAATGCCTTTGAAAAGTTATGCAAAATTAAAAATTTTACAATTTTTTTTTTGCTTAAACTTATGTTTCAAATTTCTCGGAAACTATTCCAAATGAAAAAATCACTCGGTATCAGTTTCAAAGAGAATACATGTTTCGAAAAAAAATTTGAAAAATCTCGAATTTGTGCTGAATTTTTAAAAATTGTCAGAATCAACGATTAACAATAAATTTTTGCCTCAAATTTTTTTTTGTACTGTAATGTACCAATCGTAAGAGATCCTGAACATGAACTTTTGAATTTTATATAAAAATATTTACCAACATTTTTTTCTTATTTTTATCCCAATTGAGAAGAAGAAATCGTGTAAGTTTGTTTAAGCAGTGGCATTTTATTTATGGCATTATTTGTGACGAGCCATTTAAGTTTCCCCCAATGAAAAAAGGACCAATTATATTATTTTGTCCCATACATTCAATTTTTGTGAATGCTGGGCATAGGATTCACGCATCCAACGAATTTTTGTTACATCTACTATTAAAAAAAGTGGCCTCATCCCAAAGCATGACGTTACTTAAAAAATTTAACTATGTGCTCCCTAAAATCAAAATAATATTGAAGAAAAATTGATGTATTTGATCATAAAAGCTGTAAACACACCTTCAATCTCTCAGAAAATTGTAAACTTGTGTCTATTTTCCAAAAAACAAACCCGATTGTAATCTCAGCATTGATATGTATGATTGAAGGCAAGTTTACATTCGTCTAAGAAACATCACTGAAATAATATTTGAATTTCACACTTCAAAATTGAAACTAACAATTTTGTGTTTCCTATTTTAGTTTCTTCGCTCAAAGTATTTACTTCGAAAGAAGTTTTTCTTTAATTATTATAATCATGTTTTTATATTACTCAATCCGCTACTGTATGTTATTCTTAAATTGACACCATAAACAAAGCTTTTTATTGTTATGTTACGAATTAGAGTATCTATAAATTTCTCAAAAAAATGGCCTTTCAGAGTGCTTCGAGACAAATCAAATTTGAAATTGAAGAGCTTTGTTTGTTTAATTTTTTGTTTATATGGAAACCAAATGAAACATAGTTTGATTGAATAAATATTTGGATGATTATCTTTGAATAGACCACAGAAAATATAAATTATACAATATTTTATTTTAAAATTAACATTGTGGTTAGAGATCCACAGGAAAAATTATGAATGGGGTGTTGAACATTTTTAAACCGAATATTTTAAAAGAAAACTGGAAATAAGGAATTCGTAAATGTTTGCAACTTCCATTATAATTACGTCACAAACTTGAATATGAAGTTAGCCAGTTTCTAATAATTTGTTTTATGCCAATAAAGGAGTTCAGTCTAAGGTCAGGATGGCCAACAAAAAGTGGTTTTTTCTGACAAGAATGACAGTTAAGGTCTACCATCCAAAACATAAGATTTTTGCATGTTTTTCATCATTGCGAACATCTATATTGCTTTATTAAAATAATGAATACACCTCCGAAGCGTATATCTTGAAATTTAAAATGACTTTTTAGCTGAATACTCAACATATCGGTGGCCAATAACTCTAGGAACTTTTGGCAAGTCACCATTTTATTTCTGTTATTCTGTCACTAGTTATGTCAAATGCCAGTTATATTTCTTTTTGTTGATATTCGTTTATTTGTGTATCTAAATTTTCGATTAGATTTTTGTAGCATTTCTATTCAGTTGTATCTCTATTCTTCTTATTAATTTTTCCACTGACATCTGACATAGCTAGTGACAGATAACAGAAATGAAATGGTGACATGCCAAAAGTTCCTAGAATTATTGGCCACCGATTTGTTGGGTACCTATTCAAATTTCAAGATCTTCGCTTCGGGGGTGTATTCATCATTTTAATAAAGCAATATGGATGTTCGCAATCATAAAAAGCATGCAAAAATCTTATAGCTCATAGCTCATATCACCATGGCATTGTTATTCGAAAGAAAATTTAATTCATGCACTAAAAATGCCATTTGTCGCGGTGTTTTGTCATTATGACAGCGAAAATAGTTTGTCCTAACTTTTCTAGAGACAAAACGGAACCAGACTTTTGAAAGCATTACAACCAGCATTGTAAACAAATTTTTGACTATGACAGTATTTCAATTTTTCTCAAACTTGCGTTGTCAGAAAAGTATCTTATTTGTGGAAATGTCGCGATTCATTTGTCCGACCAAACTACATTTCTTTTTTAGTTGAAGTGAACTTGACATTTATAATCCGAATTTTGCTGCCATTATATAGGCAATTCAACAACTCAGAAATGTCCGTAGCAGTCCGAGGCAGTTTTTTTCGTTACATTGCCAGGCAACAAAATTCTCATTGATGTCAAGTTTACTTCGAAAAAAAAAGCTCTCGTGTGATTATAAGTGAAAAAAGCACACATTTGCATTTTGAATGCAAATTCGCCATGTGAGGAATGTCAAATCTCTTTTTCATTAGAGTGAAACTGACTGATTATAGCAGTGACTAGATTGGCGGTTCACATAAAATAAATAGGTTAAAATTCTCTTTCACCTATAGTTCTATATTGCACACGATTAATGTCAAATATGATATAGAACCTAACCTAAACTTAGGTTTTACTATATTTGTTTTAAATATCGAGAGAAGCGAGACAAAACTAGAGACCAATATTATCTCGCGCAACTCTAACTCTAAATATTGTTCTCTTTGTTACAGATGATGATACTCAAGACCAAATCCTTCATCCATCAGACAACAGTCGCCAATCCCATCCTTCAATGATTTTCCAAAATCGATATCAAAGTACCACTCAGCCTTCATCACAACCACTGATACAATCAAATCTTCTAAGTAGCGGACTTGGTTCGATAGGACAATCTTACTCTGCCGATATCTGTAATTACGGACCTATGTACCACTCTCCCATGTTACATAACTATAATCCCGTATATAGTAACGAAAATGCAATGAGAGCGCCGAAATTTGGTCGAACCATTTATGGAAATTTTCCAGGAACTGGATTTTACGGTAATGGTACTTTTAGAAGTACAGGGCTGCATCAAAATGGATATGATTTTGCACCGAGATGATTGAGTTATTTTATTTTTAAATATTAAAATGAAATTGTATCATTTTTTAGAATTTGTGCGGTTGGGAACAAGTATCAAATATTTTAAATTATACTCGCAACAAATTTAATAATTGATCATATTAAAGCACATAGTGATTGGATAAAGAAGCAATAATCTGGTGTGAAAATGTGACAAATGTCATCGCAAAAGGAGGCAGTTAATTAACAGTATTTCTTATTATTTGGCTGTAGATAAAGCGTTGTACATAACAAGTGCGTGAATATAACAGCAAGGTCGTAGGTCAAGTCGTTCTAATCTTTCACACTTGTTGTTTCATAAATGCTCTTTAAATGTAAATAACTACAATAAATCTTCAAATTATTTTTATTATTATTGCAGTTACAAAATGTCATAAAAATTATTTAAATACTCATTATTGTTTGTATAACGCTTCTATTTTTTACAATTAAATAAGTTTGCGGTTCACAAAGTGATTAACTTAAACATTGTGGAAAACATTTATTATTGTGTGATCATAAAGCTGCCTATCCAAAATTTTACAAGCCATAAGGAAATATATCAATTATTTTTGTGGAAAATGTTAAAATTGTACTGGAATTCTGTGTTAATTTTTAGTATTTAGATTGTAGTGTTAAGAGAAAAATTATTTTACTATAATTGTAAATTGTACCAAATGATATAATGCCAAATATTTTAAAGTGTACTTATTTAAAGACAATATTTATTTACAACATAAATTATGTAATAAAATTGTATATTTTCTTCAAATTTGTGTTTTATTTCCGCCTTCAACGACTTGGTCATAAAACCATGGAATAATCAACAAAAAAATCGAACTTGCATGAGCCGTGTACATTCCGGAGTTGGTAATTTGGTCCCCAAATATGACCTCACAGATATTTAGGAGGTAATTTGGTCCCCGTAGCCGGCAGGTATAATATTCCGCACAAGTAATCTGGTTGTGTGAGTTCACTAAGTACTTAAGGGGTACTTTGACAAGTATAACGCAAAGACTAGTATCTAAATAATAAAGAGAAATAAAACAAAATTTTTATTCAGTTTTTATTTACTACTACTAAATAAATGTTATTAAACAATGCAAATGTCAAAATTTGATACATTTGAATTATACACATGCTAGAAAATAATGTCTGTCTATCTCACCGCTTTGGTATCTCTCAATGATATTTTCAATAAATTTCTGGCGATTTCTAACACTAGTCTCTAACTTCAGGTTTTAAATGTAAACTTTGCAATTTAACATAAGTTTCAATTTGAAATTCATACAACTTTTCAAGAAATGTTATTAAATTAGGATGTGCTTTGTAGAAAGAGTCATTGAAAGTTCGATGAAAAGCTTCGCACGCATTTGTTGTTCGAGTTAGATCTGCTGAATTTTTGGCCCACATTGTCGGCGGAAAATGAGATTGGTCATCAATATAGTTTTCGATCAAATAATCTGAATACTTTTCCAATCTTGTATCGTCCGGTCTGTTTTCATTTAATTCGAAGGCAATGCAATCACCGACTTCATCAGGATACAAATAAGTTAGACCAAAAGTTGAACGTAATCAACGGCCTATATCACTGTTCGCGTCATTGTATTCTGAAAGTAGGCCAATTGATTTAATTTTTCGAAACCATGCCTGGGCAAGATGGAACCGGCAACAAATTATTTCGGCGGAAGGCCACACTTATGAGTACCCATCTCAAAATCATACACAATTTGATTGATTGCTAAAATAATATTGATTTCGGAACACTTATCCAGAATCTGCTGGTAGATTTTCTTTCAATGCTGAGCGAATAATTTTTGATGGTTTTTCGGAAACATCTTCAACAGCTTTTCTTTTGCAGGAAGCAAAAACTATTTGCCTATTCAAGGTAGAAATATCTGCAGGATGGCAGTGTTCCGACGAAGATTTGGTTACACAAATTGCACTACACCGAGAGTATAAACACATGCTTTGCACTTTCTGTTGGTACATTTCCAACAAGTTTCGTCTGTAGTTTTCAATTTTTTATGTAAACTATACTTGTATGCTATTTATTTTTATTCCACATGTGCCATGTGCTCCACCACAAGTACCGTTCTTGTTTAGTGCAGGGGACTAGGTGTAAAATGAACTTTCAAAACGTACGACACTTTGGTTAGCTCTGTACATTTTGTGAATAAAATAAAATAAAATTCAACGCTTTAAATACAATCCGCGAAAAAAAATCTGCTTCGACATCAAAGAAAAGTTTTAGTAACATGATAATAAACAGGAAAATCGCGTTCAGCCGTTTTCCGTAAAGAAAAATTTTATACTTATCGTTTGCGTCCTCCGCCTATACTTTTTTAGTTCGCTCTGTCAAAGTACAAGCGCTAATTTCGTTATAACCTATCATCAGCTACATTTTGCTCTTCATTAAATAGTCTAAAAATAGTGCCGGGCATCATGCGTTATAAATATAGAGGCAGTTAAGAATTATATTATTTATAATTTATCTTTCTTATAATTTACTAAAACACTCAATTTATCATCTAGTTTAATTTAACTAATTTATATTACATTAAAACATACAAATTTATATTAGGTACATGAAGCTGGATCGAAAATATCTTGCTATTGGCTTACTACGCTTATGTCGTTGATATCGAAGATTTTGAGCAAAAGAGTAAACATTGGTTATAGACGCATATTAAAAACAGAGAGCAATATTTATTTATTTAAAAACATTGTGGTTCAATTTCCCATCAAAAGCGAAAAAAATAAATATAATATATCGCATTGTAGTCAAGCTTTGGAAAAAATGATTCTAGAACAAAAGTTAACTAGAAACATCTGGAAATGATTTCCAGACTTCTAGGTCCACAGCTAGATGGCGTAGGTAATTTCCAGAAGTTAAAAAATAGTGACATCCGAGAAAATAGTATATTGTGTAACAAGCAACAAGTGGGGAAAGTTCAACTTCACTCACGAGTGTGGAAGTCGCAAACACAAGAGTGATAATAGTATATTGTGCAAAAAGAGGGAAAAGTACTTTCCCCACATGTTCACACTATACTTTTTCTACAACTGCACAAATTTAAAGAATACAAGTAAAGTAACTTGATATTTATTTTCATGGTTAGTGAAACAAAAATAGCACTAAAGTATCCTATCTCTAAACTGTTAAATAATGTTATTCAAAATCATAGTTGATGGTGAAATTTGTACAATTTCGTATGATCAAACCCGGAATGTCATTTCTTTTCATGAAATTCTCTGTTATTTGAAACTACCTTTTCGAATTTAAAAACTTCTAATATAATCTGACAGTTTTGAGACAACTAAGTAGGTATTTATAGATGACAGTAGCATACTAAGTTTTTGTCAATTTTATTTAATTCTCCATATAAATGTATGTGGCGTAGGCAAAGTGCCGTGAGGATAGTAGTTTGTACAACTAGTGCGCAAAGCGTCACTTTTTGCACGCGCGCAAATCTGGCGAGTGGGAAAAGTGATTTGCGTACAAGTTTTACACAATATTTTTTCCACAACCACATTTATTATTAAAAGAAATACAGTCATTTATATAGTTATTTTATTCAAACTTTAAAAAGAAAGAACTTACAATATGAAAATGAATAGAAAAATCAGTTGAATGTATAATTAATTGTAAAATTCGAACAATTTTGTATTGAAACCACAGGTAACAAATTTTCGGTTGCAGTTCGAGCCTTTTCGATAATATCTGGAGGAGTATTTTCAACGTCCGAATTGGACAACTCAAAAGATAAATTATTTTATCTTATTCCGCTATCAAATGTTACACTTTAACTCACTCCTTGACGTTAGGTAACGTCACATTTTTCATAACCTTCATATATCAATTATGAAAAGTAGTTATGTAAAAACTTTACGTAACTGTTTGAGTTTCAACATAGAGATACTACATGAGTTTCGAAGAATAATTTATTAATTAGGTAGGTACTGTCAAAACTGACAATTAATTCATTATTTAAACTGACCATTACCCCATAATTTTAATTCAATAGTATTTTAAGATTTATAAACATTGAAAACAATATTATTGAGGACACAGTTATTTAAAGTAAGTCAATTTTCTGGGTGAATACATCATAGTAACAATACTTCTAACACCATTTGACTCCACTTCAATATTATCATTGTAATTGAAGATTTTATTGAATATTATGAAAGCGCGGAATTAGATAAAAAGTTGTACGTAAACACGTTATGAAGAGAGCGACATTGTTCAACACGCGTAATTTGCAGAACTCGCTAGCGCTCGTTTTGGCAAATATTACGCTTGTTGAACAATATCGCTCTTTTCATAACTAATTACGTAAATATCTATTGATCTTGGCTCATAGTTCCTAAAATTGTTTTTATAATTAAATAATTTAAATAAATGATGAAATAAATAGTTTACTCACTTTTGGTTTGAATTCAAAAATTGTACACAAATAATAAATTCACTATTAGGTTGAACTGTCAACAAAAGTTGACAGGTCATAGGTAGCTTTGTTTGACATTTCGGAGCGGAAAAATGCCATAGCGTGTACTTTTCGCATTACTTTTCCAACGGTTATCAAAAAAATTAAGAAAAGGCCTGCTTTGCGTATAAAAATGTGTGTAGAAAATCGTGTGGTTGTGGGAAGATAATATTTCTCACATTATGGGCAATATTTGGTTTTGAAATTAGTAAGCTATAAGAAATTCGTCACTTTTCATAGCAGTTATGGAAAAAAGCTTTCTCGAGATAAAAATTCCGGGTGACGAGATCAAGATAGTGAAGGTAAGGAAAATATCATTTAACACACTTTCAATCACTCGGAATTCTTGTACAAAAATAATGAGATAAATAGTTTCAAAAATCTATTCTGATAACGCATTTGAAGCGACATTCGTAATAATGAGTTTATTAATACTTAAATGAATTAGTAAGCTAATAAATTTCTAAGAAGTGTCTTGACAATTTTTTTTCTGGAATGCCACCCAACGTATAAACATATAGGTAGAGTGTGTCAAATAAATGATGTAGAAACTATGCAATATGATATATTATATTCCTTTTGAAACAAATAGCACTAATGTATCTAAAGCAAAAGACAAAACGTTTAACATATGGCATAAACAAGGAGAAAATATTTTCAGGGACGAACTCTAGTTTTTTTCAGCTTTCTATATACTCTATTATTTTTTTGATTTATACCAAACGTGATTAATTTAATAAAAAAAGTAAAGAGTTATATAATCAGTTCAGACAGTAAGGACTGAGGCGCGACTATAGACAAATTTGAATGAGCTCTAAGCCAAGTATACATAAAAATTCCACATATTTTAGAATTGGGGAAAGAGAGCTTTACTGATCTAAAGCGTAAACTCAGCTTAGACAGAAAACTGATTGCCCCGTTGGTCCGGAACACATGAAAAGTTATTTTTAGAGCATACAGTGAAGCTGTCTTAGGAAGCTCTTCAAAATTCAAAGACTAGCCTGGAGACAGGAGCAATGAGAACATGCCCATCCGACCATTGGAGAGGTCTAGTAGGGCTTATACAATCAAAGACTCTTCTGGGTGACTACAACCTGTTGAGATCAAATGAATGCATAAGTCAAAGTAAAACTGCGCTAAGAGTTTTAACAGGGATCCTAACGGGACATTGTCGCCTGAATTGGCACCTGAAAAAGCTCAAAATAAAGGAGGAAGAATGTAGATTTTGTGGCATGGAAGAAGAAACCTCCATCCACATACTTGAGAATTGCACAGCAGTTCAGAATCCTAGAGCACAGCACCTGAGTGATTACTGGATAGAAGAGGAACATTTACCTAAGTTGAAGCCTGCAGACATCCTAAAATTCCTCCGAGAAATAGGACTGAAGGAGCTACTAGTTTCTGAGACTCTCCTCAGAAACTTAGTTGAAGTAAGGTCTAGATCTTTTAGGTCCCAGTGAATGTCTGACATCTAAAGACATCAAAATACTGTGTATTTACCATTTTGCTTGTTCTGAGTACCTACAACGTTTGCTCACTGTTGACTCAAAGCAGCAACGGGAATATGGTATATTGTCACAATGGATGGAACATGAACAAAGAAAACGTAATTTTTTGCCAAAACAATATACCATTGAAACAATGAAAAACTTACACTACAAACTGCTTTTTCATCCTCCTGATTTTAGAGATTCATCCTTCAGTTACTCTCCCTTGCTCTCAAACCCCAAACGCATTATTATGGGAAATACAATATGGCGGTGGTACATGGTTTTGCAGATAATTTCGGATCCTCATAGCTTTTTCTATTTTTTTATTATATTAATCTCTAACCTAATTGAAAGAGGAACCCTCGAGGTTTTTGGATGTGATTTTTAAATAGATTACAATTAAAGAAGAACAAAAGTGGTACGGAATTGAATAAGCATGTTTAGGGGGGCGAATTTAAAAATATACTTTTCTGTCGTAAATTAGTTATTTTTGTAGTTGACGAGGAACTTTTTAAAACTATCCATTAAATCAAATAATTATCTTCCTGTAAATGATACCAGCAATTTTAAGTTGTTATTCATGCTGGATTCGGACCTGAACCGTATATGATTTTTTTTTCATAAATCTACAACGGGAGTATATCCAGTTACTTCCTTGACATTTATCATGGCCAACCCCTATTTAGACAAACAACTTCCCTAATGACATTTAGTCTAAATTCGTAATATATCTTATAGGTGAAATATTGTGAGAATTTATGGTGTTTTTAATGTTCGTGAAATGAGCTGTGTAAACACATAAAAACAAACAAATATTTTAGAAAAACTAATCAGATCATGATAAATAATGTACCTGCTATAGATCACAGTGATATCTTTACCCGACTGTATAAAATTGAAAATAATGATTTGCTGTCTATCTTCACGATGAAACCAAATTAAGTGAATAAAGTTAATTTCAAATGCTTCTAAAAAATTTAAATGTAAATAAATAGGCATTGTCCCAACTACCGTCACTGTAATGCCATTTACATAGGTCAGACTCAAAGAAATTAAGAAAAAAAGGTAGAAAGTGTTGCGGGACACACGGTAGGAACTTTAGTTCCTTTTAAGCAAAAATTATGTAATACATCTGATGTTACAGATAAACAATTTGCATATTCCTCGGTGGTGGAGTAGTAAGCAAACCAAACCCTCACGCGGTAGACCCGGGTTTGATTTCCCGTGAAGAAGTTTTTTTTATTGTTAATTTTATTTTTAAATAATTATTCTGCTTGATATTAATAACGACAACAGGTAGACGTTTGAAATATTTAGCAGAATATTCATTATTATAGATAATGGTACGGTACCCTTCATGAGGGAGTCCAACTGGCATCATCTACTTATAACAGCATTTTTTTAAGATAGAAACCGTAGCATTTTACAAATTGGACATTCAAGAACTGTACGTTTACCACAAAAAAATCAGTGGAAGCATAAAATTGAATTGTTGAATTTTCAATTTCAAGTTATATTACAGTTTATAGAAATTTTTATTTTCTAGATTTTTTCTTAAGTGGGTCGTAGAAAAAATATGCTGTTCGACTCGTGTAGATTGTCCATATCGCACTTGAACTTTGAACTTGAACTTGAACTTTGTCCTCGTGCGATATGGCTATCATATCCACACTAGTTGCACAAACTACTATTTCTATCAAAATATGCCCTTCACATTTAAAAATAACCTGCCAAATGTCAAATCAATTTATCCATCCATTTTAAAGTTATCGAATTAAAACATTCAAGTTTTCAAAATTTCAACACCCTGTATTTCGAAAAGTAAATGTGCTAGAACCCCTTAATCCTCATATCATTTTGTCCAATTTTACGAGAGGAATTTGGAAGTCAGACATGTGAATATAAATAAAGTTTATTTATTTTTTGTAGAGCTTTAAAGCGTCTGACAAAAGTTTTGGTCCATGGAACGTGGCTGACACTTATGATACTACTCTAGAATATTATTCTATAAAACATATATAAAAATCAGACATACAAATTTAAGTAAAGTAACTCTTATTTTTAGTTACCTTTTTCGCCTGATACCTGCCCAGGTGCCTTAGGATAGATTTTTATCGTTAAAATTGAGTTAAACTATTTGAGTGATCGTGTAAAATATCGTCAGGGATAATTATTGAAAAAAATTCACAAAAACGAGCCGTAACAGTTCCAGACAGATTCAACGTAAGTACGTCTGGCAGCGCCTTCCTTGACTAATGATTAATTAGCAAAGGGACACACAAAAGTGAGCGTGTGACGACTTGTCATACGGTTGTGAGTTTGATTGATTGCACATACAGGGTGGGTAAGATTTATTGGTTATTATATATGGAATAACTATTTAATGTAATGTTATCTACTGAAATTAGTTTTGTTCAATGAATTTGGTTTGTGTAGGAAGGTAAACTAGAAAAACTTTTATACTTTTAAATTTTATTTAAAATAAGAAATTTCTAAAGCAGTACATTTAATATCTTCTGTATTTTGTGTGTGGTGTATTCATTAATCTTTTTGTTGATTTTTCAGGAAATTAAACCACAATCTATACTAATAAGAACGAAAACAAAAAAGATTACTGCTTGATTTCCCAAAAAATTGACAAAAATAATAGTTCCCTTAAATTATCATCAAAATGTGAAAACACCCTGTATTTCAAAATAATACACTCATTTGCAGAGCTTACGTTGTCGGAGGTCTCATTCGTCTAGATGGGAACGTGAAAAATGTGCCAAAGGGGCTGGAACTTGGGGTTAAACAAAAAATGACGAGTTGTGATATTTTGTGATTGATGAGGTCAAATTAGGTCTAGTATCATGTTTCTATTATATTTTCTTGACCTCATCATGGAATAAATGAGTAAAATACAGTAAATGATGAAAGCATTAAAGAAAAAGAAGACTTTGAAGTTTGTTACCAGTGAAAAGCGATACAGAACCAAATATTTATGAAGATGTAGATTTAAACAGAGCATAGGGATAATTGAAAAAAAAAATTATCACACGGTAATATAGCTAGCTGCTTACAAACGCACTTACCAACAAGAATACCCCCAAAACCATAGATGGCTGGATATATAACATGCCCATTAAAAAAGAGAAATAAAAATCAGCGTAGACGATGTCACTATCAAAGGCTTGGTTGTAAAAGGGTGTCCACAGGGAGGGGTACTGTCGTCACTACTGTGGAACATGACTCCTTGGTCAGCTGCCTCAATGATGGCAATTTCTACACAATAGCCTATGCAGATGATCTAGTCATTCTGCTAACAGGAAGATTTGAGGAGATTCTCTGTGCTCTAATGCAAAAGGCCCTCTATATCATAGAACAATGGTGCAAAGACCATTCACTGTCAATAAATCCAAAGAAGACAGAAATGGTTTTTTTCACGAAAAAAAGGAAGGTTGCAGAATATCAAGTCCCAAAGCTCCTAAATACCGAACTTAAGTTTTCATCAGAGGTGAAATATCTAGTTGTTACATTTGATAGTAAGTTAACATGGAACTTTCATCTATAAAACAGAGTAAAAAACGTAACCTGTGGCTCAGTGAGGTTCCACTGCTGAAACTTCACTTTGTAGAGGATGTGAGCAGGAAGATGAGACTGTCGAACACTTTCTTTGTGAATGTGTTCGACAGTCTCTCAATTTAAGTTTTCTGTATTCGGTGAGTACAGGCTAACACAAGCCAGCATTAGGAAGCTTACTTCCGGCGACGTTATCACCTACTTCAAACAAGTAGGCTGGATGACGAGCTGGAAGGAAGTCGGAACCTCAGGAGGATGCACAATGGATCGATTGTGGCCTAATTGCTGTGGGGTCACCCGCCCTTCAAATTCTTACAGAGATACAGCTAGTTGCTTAACTAGGGAAGAGAGGTTTACTTTGCTGCTATTTCCAGACAGATTATTGACTTTATTGTTGAAGCAATAGATGACCAGTAAGGCGGTAAGTACTGGAGAAAATTATTAATGTCCTTGTAACGTTTTTTGTTTATATTACGGTTCAATAATAATTTTACGCAACAGTTAAACACAATGTATTAGTAATTTCAAGCTACATGGAAATCGCTGATTCTGACTAGCTTGCAGATTATTGTTATAAATTTGTCTATTAATATATATATTAATTGCTTTTACGACATTATTATTATGTTGATTAGATTTTTCTATCCTACTTCGATTTTAAATAAACATGTGAAAAAATCGATCTATTGAGTTTTACTTATTTACAATAGATAATTATATAGTCGCTCTCTATAAAGTTTTACTTTACACTCTGCCACTTGAATGGCGTTTCTCGTAAATTTTCATTAAATCATTCATGGCCGTTTGCACCAATTGATATTTAAGTAGACGCTTTGAGGAAGTTTTGTTTTGCGCCATGAACAACTGGTCATTTTAAGCTGCACCTAGCTTTCATTTACATATGTGTCGATTATTTTTCTGCATAGTATCTGTATGTTTTTCTGTTTTCGGATTTTCGTTTTGCGTCTTCCAATTTCAAGTATGTTTTTTTTTTATTTTTGAAGAATGATGTTTATGGATGATCTGGAAGTATTGGATATCCTTGAAAATGGATTTCCAAGAAGACGGTACAACTTTAAAACTATTTGAAGAGTTGGATGAAAAAACCTTTTTCCAAAGGTTTCGCTTGACCAAGTTAACTGTTATACAGCTCGTGAAAATGTTAGAAGATTCTTTGGAGCATCTGGACAATTTGTAAGCCCAGTTTTCTTATTTTCAATAACCTCTTTGTATTTTGCAGCTAAGGATATTAGCAATTCTTTATCCCGAACTGTATAATTTGCCGATCTGATTTTCTTATTCTTTACTGTGTTTTCCATTATAAACTATTTAAAAAACAGGAATAAAATCCTTTGGTTTTCAAAGAATTGAATTTTAACAGCTTTTAATACGTTATTTCAAACCACATAAACGAAAAGTCACTAGAAACCATAGAGAAATAAAGAAAAACTCAACTTAAATAGCGAGGTAGACAAAAATGTATTAAACACTTGGCTAAGAAGCAGAGCAAAAACATTGGTGCAACTGAACTTTAACTAAGCAACCCTTAAATTTCAAACTCGCCATAGCTATTCTAAGCTTACGCTTCTATTGGAGCAAACGGCCATCATCAATTGCATATGAAAAACTTTTATTCTAAAGTAGTAGTCTCAAATTTCTTAATTTTCTCAAGTCCTAAAATTGTTAATGTACTAAAATATGAACAAAAAAACCTCTAGGTATTCATGTAGACCTTTAGTTGATTTTTCCGAATGAAAAGTGCTACTTTAAACTCAAAAACAAGGGAGGAAATGTCAAGAGAAGTCAATTCACTCCATCCACATTTCTTAAGTTATATATTGGGTTATTTATGGCGTGTCGTTTTGGTATTTAATAACATCGTTTTAAAAGCAAAAACAAAAATATCTTTTCTTTCAAAAATGTTTATTCCCTAATTATTCTGTTAATGAATTAAAATTATGTTTTTCATAATAATAATACAGGAATTTCCATTATGAAAAACATAATATAAATTGCCGATTTAAAATTATGAAATACATAATAAAAATTCATGGATTGAAATTATGAAGAACATAAAAGAAATTCGATTTCCATTATGTATTGAGGTTGCCTATACTAATCTAATGCAAGTTCCTGAAATCGTATAGTAAATGCATTACTGCAGAATAGGCAACCTCAATACATAATGTAAATTGAATTTCTATTATGTTTTCAATAATTTTAATTCTTGAATTTCTATTATGTTTTTCATAATTTTAAATCGGTAATTTCTATTATGTTTTTCATAATTGAAATACGTGTATTATTATTATTAGAATCATAATTGAAATTCAAGTATTAAAATGATGAAAAGCATAATAGAAATTCAAGAATCAAAATTATGAAAGATATAATAGAAATTCAAGAATTAAAATTATTGAATAAATAATACAAAACGGATTTGGATTATGTTTTTCATTATTTTTTTTTCTTCAATTTCCATTATGTTTTCAATAATTTTGATTGTTTTCCATTATGTTTTTCATAATAATAATACACGAATTTCCATTATGAAAAACATAATAGAAATTACCGATTTAAAATGATGAAAAACATAATAGAAATTCAAGAATTAAAATTATTGAAAACATAATAGAAATTCAATTTACATTATGTATTGAGGTTGCCTATTCTGTAGTAATGCATTTACTATACGATTTCAGGTACTTGCATTAGATTAGTATAGGCAACCTCCAATACATAATGGAAATTGAATTTCTATTATGTTTTTCATAATTTCAATTCATTAATTTTTATTATTATTTTTATTATATTATATATTATTTTATTATTTTATTATATTTCATAATTTTAAATCGGCAATTTATATTATGTTTTTCATAATAGAAATTCCCGTATTATTATTATGAAAAACATAATTTTAATTCTTCAACAGAATAATTACGGAATAAAAATGTTTGAAAGAAGGGATATATATTTTTTCCCTCTTTTAAAACGATGTTATTAAATACCAAAACGGCACGCCATAGTTATTAGAACATTTATTTCATAACTATGAAAAGTTTTCTGTTTAAAATCCGTTTTTAAGAACCGTTTTCATTAGATCTTTATTACGTCAACAGTATAAAGTTATTATAAACAAATATAATTGACATAAAATGCTTTTCCCGTAACTATTTACACAATATAGATACGTTTATTTTTCTTAATTACTTGGCTTGGACTTTATTGATATTGGCGGAATGATGCTTAAATGGGTATCAATCATCACAAAACTTCTATTCAAGTTTATTTTAAACCTGAAACAGACTTACAGCAAAAAGCAGCAAAGCAAAAATAAAATCTTTTATTGTTTATTTTAAATATTTAAATGTTAATAAAAATAGAAATGGAAACGGTATATAGTGTGATTTTTGTTATTCCAATTTTCATGAAAGCGGCTTTAAGTTATTTAAACATTTGGTCAACAAGATGAATAATCATAGATAAATAAACAGACAAAATTGCGTTTCAATGGAATCACCAGATTATGCTGAACTGTGAAAGAGGTAAAAGGAAGTACTGATTGATTTTTTCAGTCTGGAAAATAATCTGAAAGATTCATGCATTTCCATAGAAATTTTCGTAGAAAAGTGCCAAAACGACATAAGATCACAGCGATCAGGTATTTCCAGTTGTTTCTTTTGACCAAAGAATACACATCACAACAAAAAGAAGTGAGGCCCGACGGAAATCCTTTGATATTGTAAGGTAGTACTATTGGTACCAGCTGAACGTGCCTGAGAAGTCAATCATGACGGTGACAGCTCTAGTGGAGATGCCAATATGTCGAGAAGTTAATGAAAACCTTTAAATAGTGTTTTTATAAGAAATTACAAAACTAACATGGCGCAGTCAGTTAATTGAATTTGTTGTTCAAGTGGAAAGATAATAAAATAAATCAAGCTGGACAATTTAACAAACTAAACAACAAAATGTAATATGTAATAAGAATCATGATTTATCTCAACAGGAAGTTAGGTATTTTAAAGAACTAGAAAATAATAGTATATAACATCAGTAATGTCATATATGAAGAAGTTGTAAGTGAAAACATGACAGATAATGACAGTGGGACTGATAGTGAATATTCCAGTAATTATCAAGAAGAAATTAGAATAATCATTACAAATGAAAGTGAGACTGAAGTTTCAGATGTAGAAAGAGAACTTTATAAAAAAATAAGTCACTAACTCAGGTAGACTATCCAAGCCACCTACTAGATTTGAATAATCTGTTTTAGTTTTTAGGAATTGTTCTTTTGGAACTTTACTTCTTTACGTCAGGGTATGTTTGAGCTACCGGGGTCGCGACGCAAAAGATCTGACCGTTACGTTACGTTATGTTACGTTGCTTCGTTATGTGCCTTGCTTGCGTGCGAGTGCTCTCTCCTGAGTCTCTCTCTCGTTTACGAAGCAGCGATTCATATGCGTCGGCCGGGAATCGAACCCGGGCCGCCCGCGTGGAAGGCGAGCATTCTACCACTGAACCACCGATGCTATATTAAAATTCTATTCAAAGCTGGTATTCGCAGTGCTGGTGATCTACTTGATTTTGTTCGGATAAATTTTTACTATTATTTCCATAATTTTTTTTGCGCGATTGATCTTTTTTGTTTATTTACAGCATCGGATGTCAGGACGGTAGGTTGTGTTTACTGGTTTCTAAGTTTAACACGTCGGTAAGTGACTTACTTACCGTTCAGACGTCGAAAAGTAGTAAATAATTTCACCAAAATGCAAAATATATTTTAAACTGATCGAGAAGTATAAATGTCACTTTTGGCATTTCGTTCATTTCGAAGAAATTTAAATTATTTTATTCGGAATTTATTTCAATACGATCGCGCAAAAAATGGTATAAGCATCCCGAACGTTAAGGGTAATTACAACGTTTGCATGTAGATTCCTCTCGTAAAATTGGACAAAATGATATTAGGATTAAGGGGTCTAGCATATTTACTTTTCGAAATACAGGGTGTTGCAATTTTGAAAACTTGAATGTTTTAATTCGATAACTTTAAAATGGATGGATAAATTGATTTGACATTTGGCAGGTTGTTTTTAAATGTAAAAGGGCATAATTTGATAGAAATAGTAGTTTGTGCAAATAGTGTGGATATGATGGCCATATCGCACGAGGACGAACAGCATGTTTTTTCTACGACCCACTTAAGAAAAAATCTAGAAAATAAAAATTTCTATAAACTGTAATATAACGTCAAATTGAAAATTTAACAATTCAATTTTATGTTTCCACTAATTTTTTTGTGGTAAACGTACAGTTCTTGAATGTCCAATTTGTATAATGCTACGGTTTCCCTTTTTAAATATACGATGCTGTTATAAGTAGATGTTGCCAGTTGGACTCCCTCATGAAGGGTACCGTACCATTATCTATAATAATGAATATTCCGCTAAATATTTTAAACGTCTACCTGTTGTCGTTATTAATATCAAGCAGAATAATTATTTAAAAATAAAATTAACAATAAAAAAAACTTCTTCACGGGGAATCGAACCCGGGTCTACCGCGTGAGAGTCTGATTTGCTTACTACTCGACCACCGAGGAATATGCAAATTATTTATCTATAACGTCAGATGTATTACATAATTTTTGCTTGAAAGGAACTAAAGTTCCTACCGTGTGTCCCGCGACACGTTCTACCTTTTTTTAGGAATTGTTCTTTTTCCATGTATTTGTTTTTATTTCTTGAATCATGTTCTTAAAAAGGGGGATGTAAGGTAGTACAATTGGTACCAGCTGAACGTGCCTGAGAAGATATTGAAGGGACACATAACCTTGAAGGTGACAGCTAACTCTAGCATACACTGAGATTCATAATAAATGCTTACAGCTTTACTCGAATCACACTGAGAAAAAGCATTTTAACATAAAGTTGTGTTTTATCAAATGTATTATACCTATAGGTATTTGTCCATGGAAAGCTATTTTTGACAAATATACAGGTGAAATAGATGACATATGACAGCTAATTTAAGAGATGGCTTCTGCAGACTCGTTTTTTTGCCTTTGACTACAAAATTTATGCATTTTATTTGAAAAGAAAAGGTCTTTATCATCCTCAATTTGACATATGTAATTACTAGTTAAAGAGTAATAAATACATAATTAGTACTTGAGATAATATATCTCAGTTACCCTCGAACGTATAGATAAATTATATAAAAACAAGCACACTAGAAGCTGCTTCAAAATATTTTTTAAGACGGGTTTTATTAGTGTTTTGAGTGGCAGTACTTGAGGTAAACAAACAGGACCATTTTGTGTGGGAAATAATTATATTATAAACATCACCAATCATTTTTGAAATATTTACTGTGATTCCACTTAAAAATCGTTATACTTAGGTCGAGGTATGTTGAGAAAATTTGTTATTGATGTCTGGAATTTGATTAAATACTTCCAATCATTCATACGATATACACAAGTACGATGAGGAATCACAACCAAACTTATATGGAATCACCTAATATTTTGTATTATGTATAGAATATATGAAAATAATTTATTTAGAAATAAAATTCATTCTTTTTCCAATATTTTCATAAAAAAAATTTCACATATGGATAAAAGAATTCATTATAATTTACAAAACAAACCTAATGGTTTCTTTTTTGGTTTCTGAAAATTAATTAGATTTGAATTAACTCGTAAAAAACAAGAAAAATATAGGAAATTATTAATTTTAATAATCCGTATTGCCACTTCTAGCCCTTATGCAATCTTCAATTCGCGCAATTGTTGGAGAGGCAGCAAAGGAGTTTTTGTTCCTCTTATAATACCTTCCCAAAACTTTATTGTTCCTCCTTTATATTTTGGGGTAGATCTGGCTTTCTGGAGTCTAGCTTGTCTTCGTGGAGCTCTGAGAACCCGAGTTCGTCGATCATCTGATCTAAGGCCAATTCTGGTCTCATCTGAAAAACAAACATTTTTCCAATTTTCAATTGTCCAGTTTTGGTGTTGACGGCAACAATTCAGCCGGTCAGTTTTGTTTTGCCCGGACAACTCTGGAGCCCGTAACTGTCTCCTGATGTACAACCCTCGAGCACAAAGTCTTCTTCGTATAGTTTTAACTGAGACATTTACACCTGTAGCTTCTAGAAGCTATCGTTTCAGCTCTGGATGAGAAATTTTTGGATTTTTTCTAGCAATTTGGCACACAAAGCGGTCCTGTTGTTCAGTTGTAATTCTTTGACGACTTTGTTTAAGCCTATTTTTGAGAGTTCCAAGTTCCAAATACCTTGCATACGTTTTTGATACAACACCCTGGGTAACGCCTAGTGACGCGTTTCGCTAACACAGTAGCTTTTTCAAACGAATGTCCATTCGTTTGAAAAAGCTACTGTGTAATAGGGTGAAAAGCTCAAAAAAGTGGTGGAAGAAGAATGTAGATTTTCTGACAAGGAAGCAGATGCCTCCATTCACATACTTGCGAATTACACAGCAATTCAGAATACTAGAGCACAGCACCTGGGAGATTACTGGATAGAAGAGAGACATTTACCTAAGTTGAAGCCTGTAGATTTCCTTAAATTCCTCCGGGAAATGGGACTAAAGGAGCTATTAGTCTCTGAGGCCCAGTAGATCTTTAGGTCTTTAGTAAATACATACATGAATACATAGTAATAGGATCCGTATCTTATCCTCTGGCTACGTAACCCTAAAAACAGAAACAACTAAACTTTCATACAACTCACTATTTAAGAAATTTGATTTTTCTCAAATATCGTGTGAATGTATCTAATAAAAAAAATCTGTACATAATACATTACTCAGTTTACGTTAGTTGAGTAAATTATTGTGTACAAGATGTAGTTTGTTATACAGTTATACAACTATACAGTGCGACCACAATCTAAAATCTAAAAGTGAGAGAATTAAAAGTATAATGATATTAGGTGGTGTTAGCGATATGATGCGGACTCAACAAGAGGTATATTATGCACGATATTTGATGAAATTCACACGGATTGTGAATGTATCTCTCAATTTCCGGTAAGTAGACTAGGGAGGAAATTAAAGATTTAAGGAAGCAAATATTCAACAATAAAATAACAAATATTTGCCAACATTTTGATGTAGTAGGTAAAGTATGCGTTAAGGTTTGACTTTGTGCTTCTTTGAAAGGCTTCCACAACATTTGAGAGATATATTAACTCGTAGGTTTAAATATTCAACAAATTGTAATTTTGTAGGCAGTAGACTGTCCACTGTGTACAGTGAACTCAGTAAACTACGAGTGAAATTCGACAGGTTTTTTTCTAAAAACCAGTAAAGTTATTTGCATCTAAAGTCTGACTTTTATTTATTTGATTTTATAAAGCACTTTGAATCATTTTAATATCAAAATTGTAAAAAACCGTAGGTATATATTTGTACAAAGGACATACAACACTGATAAGACTTTATAATACTTTGCAAATAAATACAAATAAACCATAAGTACTTATACGGTCCTGCGACGTTCTTCAAGATTTTCTTTAGCCCACCTATGTTGTGACAAATTCTATCCCCATGGTAGTATTTTATATACTATATACACCACAAGCCTGCCCTTATAGTTAATGCTGAATATAATTTATTGGTTTTAAAATAGTAGGCCATGTGTTGATTTTCAGAAATCTGCTGGGCTTATGTTCGATTATATTGTAATATTTCAGGTGAAGATGAACAGTGACTCTCAAACAGTTCAGCATTTTAAACATAATCTAATCAATTTGTGGAATATGTCCAATAAAACTGTTTTAAATGACAAAAGACTATTCAATTATCAAAATACGAGTTTAACGTTTAGAATTATTTAAAAAATATATTTATAACCGTAATATATAACAATAATGTAATTTTTATATGTTCTCTCAAAGCTTTTCCTCATTTATATCAATAATTAGTACCTAATTATAAGAGATCAATTAGTGTTAGAGGTTGGATAGTATTTGAACTTCTGGTGTTTTTGAATGTATCTTTGGATGAAGTTTCCCAAAAAAAACTTTTATTCTGTTGAAATTGCTTTATTTCCAAGTTTCTGATCGTTTAATTTTCTTGTTACACTTTTTTTCTAACGGTAAAGATAACTATTGGTATCTGGTCAACAGGAATATATTCAAGGCTGTGACTCCAGGGGACTCGGACCCTTCCGAAGCTTTTCACACGTAGGTAATACAAAAACAATTATTTTATAATTTTTATATAGGTACAGCAACGAAGTAAAAATTAGTAAACATATTGAACAGAGCATACATTGAAAATCTTACTTTTAAAAATCTAACTATGTCGAAGATTATGCATCGAGCAAAGCTTCGCCTCAAATAAAAATTCAAATCAGCTAAAGCAGCTTTCTACGTATATTGAAGATAATTACTCGCTGTCTGCTCTTCAGGTTGCAACCAAGTGTGTGAATATTTAGACAGAAATTGCGAAACCTTGAAAGTTTTGGAGCACTCTGTAGCAAAAGTATTTTTCTTGCTATTCATCATTTACTGGTAATTATTTCTATTTTACCTGTTACTACAGCCAGGATTAAGGGGTCTTTTTCTACTCTTAGAAGGGTGAATTTCCCTTACTGCAAGCTCAGTACACTGGGGCACAGTGGCGGAGCCAGGGAGGGGTAAGGGGGTAATTACCTCCCCATGCTTCGTCCGAAATATTCATTATTCAAGAGCCGAATCTCCGATCTGTTTCAGTTTATATAATTTTCACAATTTTGGGAATGCTTTATATGATTTTTTGCATCTACAGAATGTTATTTGTTTTATTTATTAGTGATATGATCTCTGAAAATGTATTATTATCATCTAATTTTTATGACACATAAAACTTTATTGTTTTTGTTATCATTATTTTATGTGTCTATTAGAAATATATTGGTATTTTACTTTTCTTAAATGAGAATTTTTATTTTCACTACCCCTCCTAACCAGTACCCTAGATCCTCCACTGCCGGGACATCGATGTTTCTCCTAATAAAATGCTTGACATTACGGCCAATAAAAAAAGCAAATATTTTTGCTACCTACTTACACTTTTTATAATTATCAGATTGCTTGTAACTATAATAATAATAATAACTCAATATTTAACAGAAGTTTAAAAATGTTTATAACAAAACATGTATTTTAACGTGTTATTTTGACCTCGTGAATATTCTACTTTTCCTCTAATGCCTTTGACCTTGAAATCTTCAAAATGTTTTTCTTTTATTAGTTCTCATTGGATCTCCCCGAAACCAAATCCTAGATACATGCCTGCTGGTCAACATTTTGAGTACTTCTCGCTCTCGTAATAATGTGTTAAAGCGATTCACATTAATAAAGTTATCTTCGAGTTATTTATGAGTCAGACCACCCTAAGCCGATTACCTACTACCACATAATCAGAACTTTTAGCACACGACCCTTTTTGCTTTAAAACTACCACAAGGACTTAAGCGACAATATCGAATAAATTTAAGTTTTGTCTGTCTTTCTGTCTAAGTAGAAAACGCTTTTATTTATTATTTGTCGTTTGGTTTCAGTAAAATTTTGAAAAAACAGATCCTGTTCTATAATTGGTCGCTTTAATCAAGACAGTCTCCAAGATCACAACGTTTTTATTCATTTTTCTGTACTTTGTACCTACTGTATTTATTACGTCTTCTGTTAGATGTCTTCACGTTAAACAAAAGGGTTCAATAAAACTCAAAGTCCAAAGCACAATATTTAATATTGCCCACCAAAGGACAATTATAAGTCTGTACAGAAAGTACGAGGAGTAATAAATCATTCATTTAAGTAGATTTCATAGACGTACCAAAATATATTTTAAGAGGGTATACCGTAAGGTACATTTTGTATTGAACGAATGAGTTGCAGCTATGCTAAAGAATATACGATTTAGGTCAGAGGTAACGGGATGTACTAATTTTAATAAAAAAAAGTGATAGAGGTACATAAATTTTAGTAAGTTTGATAAAGAAAGGCAACACAGTTTATTCATAATAGAAAACAAACCAATCTGTAACAATAATTATTTTATATATTTTTGTATTTATGTGTGTATAAATGCTGGATATACAGTTTCCAAATCTTGGCAAGATGAAACGATTAAAAGCGGAAGGCAGGCATTCGTGGAAGGTTTGTCGTTAGGTTTGCAGCCACCATCTGGAAAAGGAAAAGACTTATCATTGTCCATGTTGGAAGTTCTGAAGGTTTTGTTGATGGTGGATTATTAACTTTTATTTCAAAACGCACGGGGGACTATCACGAAGATATGAATGGGGATGTCTTCGAGGAATGGTTTGTTCAAATGTTGGATCTGATTCCAAAAGGGGCTGTTATTGTTATGGACAACGCAAGTTACTATTCACGGTTACGAGAAGCATTGCCCACAAGTCGTTGGCGTAAAGCAGAGCTTTTGGAGTGGCTTATTTCGAAAAATATTAAGTTTCCAAAAGATCCACTAAGGAAAGAACTTTACAGAATTGCAAAAATGAACAAGAATAAATACAAAACCTACATTGTAGAAGAAATGGCTTCTTCTCGTGGTATATCAGTTCTTCGACTTCCCCCTTATCATTGTGAACTTAATCCCATAGAATTAATATGGGCTCAGGTAAAGGGGGAAGTTGGAAAAAAAAATACTACTTTTAAAATAAACGATGTTGTGAAATTGTTTGAGAGTGCTGTAAGTCATGTTAGTAAGGAAAATTGGACAAACTGTATCGAGCATGTTATCAAAGTAGAGGCAAATATGTTGAAAATTGACAACATTTGTGATGATTTAATCGACCCTATTATTATTAATGTCAACAACGATTCTTCCTCTTCCGAGTCGGATATAGAATAAAATGTAAGTAATAAATGTATTCCAATAAATATTTCTTTTCATTTTTTATTATATTATAATTTAAAACGTATTTTTTTCCCAAAATACACACCACTGCATTGCGTTATTGCTTATCTGCTAATCCTTTAACAATGAAGAAACCCTAAATTTTGCTACAACTGAAACAAATACGGGGTCGATCTACCTGGTTTTTAGATTTACGGAAGAAATGTAATTTAAAGTAAGAGATTTATCAAAAATTTCATTGTGCTCCCTGTAAAGGTTTTGCATACTTAATTAGGGCTTATTACTCCTCGTACTTTCTGTACAGACTATAATATTGTCCACCAAAGGACAATTAGGCTACTACTAGTTTCGGTACATAATTAATTACCATTATCAGCAGTGGCGTAACTATACCATCTGGGCCCCGTGGCAAATTCTTTTGATTGGGCCCTAGCAGTAAAAGTCGTAACGTTGTACTCAGTTTAATTTTAATAAAGTTACGTCACACTAATAACCATAGGCCTCTTCTCTCAAATTATAGAGCTTTTTTTAAATAGATCAGTGTAATTTGAAACTTTTAAAGTGGAACGCTGCAAGACTCTGAGATTTGAAACAATTTTATTCATTGGAAGGAAAGGCGATTTCAGTTGGATTATAATGATGTCCAATATTCGATAAAATATGTTCACTTTGGTACACACACGGCTCAAATGCAATAGAAGGAACTGGGATAGGAGTGTTCGGGCCAGGAACCAAATACTCTGAAAGCTTGTGAAAAACCCCAAGTATCTTTCAAGCGGAAATCCACGCCATAAGAAAGTGCGCCCAGTTCAATATTGATAAAGGATACAGAAGACAAAGGATTATCATAATGTCGGATAGTCAAGCAGCCATTAAGGCACTGAGCTCTTGTGTAATCAGTTCCAAAATGGTGTGGGAATGCCGAGACAAACTCAATGAACTAGGCGAGAACAGTATAGTCACCTTACTATGGATTCCAGGACACACTGGAATAGAAGGAAATGGAAGAGCAGATGAACTAGCAAAGAGGGGGACTGAAATACCTTTCTGGGAGCCTGAACCCTTTTGCGGAATCAGCCCCAATGTAATATTGGAAGAAATAAGTAAAGCCGAGAAAAAGAGAAGATCTGACCATTGGAAAGATCTAGTAGGGCTTATACAATCAAAGACTCTTCTGGGTGACTACAACCTGTTGAGATCAAAAGAATGCATAAGTCAAAGTAAAACTGCGCTAAGAGTTTTAACAGGGATCCTAACGGAACATGGTCGCCTGAATGGGCACCTAAAAAAGCTCAAAATAGTGGAGGAAGAAGAATGCAGATTTTGTAATAGTTGCTTTTTTCTATCCACCAGCTTAGCTTAGCTAACTACAGAATTCTTATCTGAGCTGAATTATAACCGTTAAAAATTCAAAATTCAAGCGAAATGCACATTTTAAAAACTTGCAGCAAGCACCACAAAAAAGTTTCAAAACTCACTAATGCCTAATTTAGATCAAATATTCCGAGAAACAAATTTTAACAAAAACAAAACAAAAATTTGTACAGAGCTCACAAATTTTTCATCGCCCGAGATATTGAGGGCTATTTGTATCTGTTTTTTTGTGTGTGTGTGGAATTTACTCTTTTATTTATGATCTTTGCCGCATATGGCGTAGTTTCATCTTTGTCTGTCGCGTTATAGACTTTCTTTTGAGTAAAAATCTTGTGGATAAAGTAAACTTGGCCATGTTCTTAGCACCACGTAATGCGACGCTGATAGACATATCGCTACAACATCCTCGCGTTACCTTTATAGAAAATTATACTGCTCAACACCATAAATTAACTGAAGCTTAAGTAAAATTCAGACCCCATCGGGATAATCTAATTTTTAATTCAAGCTGTGAGATTTCTTGAACTAATTTTTTAAAATTATATTGAGGTTACTATGATTTAGTGGGAAACTTATATAGCGCATGTATATACCTTTGTTTATATATACATTAAATTTGTTTATTGTGTCGGATTTAAAAATAAAAACATACATTTTTTCAAAACAATAACAAATATTTTTAATTTCCCACAATAGTTTCATTGATATTTTAATCAGTACAATTTTGAAGGGCATTGTATTCAAATATTCTAATATAGTGAAGAAAAACGACCCGAGAACTGGTGCTCTGTGTACTCCAAAGGAGCTACTTTATTTAATCTTTTTTCATACTTATATAATTTATAACTCGAAGAAAGGCGCAGGATGTATATTTTATTAGTGCCGCCATGCGGACAGATTACATATTGAGATTTATTTAAATAATGGTTTTTGAATAAATCATTGTTCTTTTATGTAAACATAGTAAAGTTATTATAATGTTAACATTTTGTAAGTAATGAAAATTTATAAATTATTATTGAAACTGGGAAGTTATTGAGAACATAAATTTATATATACCTAGTTACTGTTTTCCTTTCAACAGTTGTTTAGATAATAGTGATATTCAGAAAATAACGGTTACCAAACATTTTACACTTTTTGGAAAATTTTCTAACTACTTATTTGATTTTGATGACGTTTTTCAGCAATCAGTCGAAGATCTGGGAAGTCTGAGGAGGATTTTTGGGACCCCATCCATATTAATATGTTTTTTCTCCTCTCTATATTGTAAACAATACATTTTGACACTGTTTTGAAGGACGTAATTTAACAATTACCAGAAAGGTGAATGCAAATGTTTTGACTCCGTAATATCTCCATCCCTCCAAGTTGTCTGTAACTCATTAAGTACTGCAGGAGACTTCTGGCTTAGTTATATCATTGTCTATAAAATTTATAGACAATGGTAGATATTAAATTTTATTTGCAGCTTCCTTGACGTTACAAACGATGTTTTATTCTTCCGACAGGTATTATTCAAGCAAACATTTATATATTTATATTTATTAATCTATTTATATATTTATATTTATTAATCTTCCTAACCACGCAGACAGATTGGGTGCTTAGTGTTTGAGAACTTCAATCGAACTTATCCAGCTAGTCAAATATCATGTACCTTATACATTGTTTTTTCTGTAGCCAGCTCTTAGACTATTACTATCGAATATTTTTAATTTTTGTCCACGACCACCTAATAATTAGTCACTATTTTACCTCCTAACTA
>CAJUYG010000282.1:57201-72794 GCA_910591675.1 Galerucella calmariensis | reverse complement strand
TCGTGAATTATGGCTATCATAAATTGCTCGTTTAATAATATACTATTAAATATTCCAAGACGTTTACAACTAGTTTATCTGTATAAGAGTTGTGTGTTTTATTTGGTCTCAGTCACGTAGCTATAGTTTTTACATTGGGAGGGTTTTGGTTTTTTTCATTTGATAGGTTTAGGAAGGGGAAAGCTTTATTGAAGGCGCCGCCTAAGGCAAAAAAAATCGAGTGCCACGACCTAAAGCAATTTTTCAAGTTCAAGAAATAATGTCAAGTTTTTTTTTAAATTATTTGTTTGACATGACATAACTAGTGACAGATAACAGAAATGAAATGGTGACATGCCAAGAGTTCCTAGAATTATTGGCCACCGACATGTTAAGTATTCAGCTAAAAAGTCACACTGACCTTAGGCTGATGCTGGTTTTGACAACTGCAACTTCACGTGGCTTCTTCTTTTGTGAAACGGAGTCTTTTTTATTGCCAGCCCTGGCTCGTTGAGCACCAACCAATTTCGGTTTATCAAGCAGCGCTTACGCTTTCACTTGACATGGATCTCTTCAATTATTCCTCGTATATCCAGACATAACAAAACAATCAACGTAACGGAGTAAATATTAAAAATTTAAAATTATATTATCCGTATCGTTTTACGATTTTGGTTTTTAATACGCTCATTCAAATGGTAACTCGTTTGATGAACAAGAGTATCATAAACAGTTTTATGTTCCGTGAACCAGACTAAGTACAAGAGGAAATCAAAAATGGGATGGAGCACTTGTCATAAAATTAGATATGAACCTAGTAAGATCATGGTTGACTCAAGATTATTTATGTGGCTCAATAATATGAAAATTTTAACGGTACTACACTATATACTACACCATAAACTTTATAACTCCAAACAAAATTCTATTTAAAACCATTAAACTATTATGCTCAATCACACCAAGTCACAAGAGTAAAATATATCAATATTCTGTAGATATTACTTGAAAAAAATGTTTTTGAAATAATGAATGCAGCTGAAATGACTGCAAATATCTGGACTCATTTATATAGCAAACCATTGATAAATAGGTAGTCGTAGTACCTACCATAGCAATCAATCTAAATCATTCACAGAAGCTGTGATTGCTGAAAAAATTAAGAAACTTTGGTAATTTTTTTCATAACTCATCCTCTTTCTTTTTATAACTTGACTGGGATAATCTCTTTTCCTTTCACCCATTCTCTTCACAAATGAAACTTATTGAACAATGAATAATCAGAAGAACAAGTTTTATTTAAACTATACATATAGGTTCTTTTTTTAATTTCTTGGGAAATTAAACCACAATATTTTTGAATTCTTTATTTCAACGTTTCGGTAGCGTTCCAGCTACCGTTGTCAAGAAAAAATAAGTAAAAATTAATTTTTTATCCCTAACTGACACAACAGAAAAAATTTGACAACTAGACAATCAAAAAAAAAAACGTTGAAATAAAGAATTCAAAAATATTGTGGTTTAATTTCCCAAGAAATTAAAAAAAGAATGAATAATATACCACAAGGAACATACAGAAGATATTTATACATATAGGTATGATAACTGTCTTGCACAGGAATCAAAATTGGTCTGGTTAATCTATGTCGCCTCGTAACGCGACAGTTTCATGCCATTGGCATCACAAAACAGTCTAACTTATAGAAGTGAAAGTTTATAGGATGACCTTGAATACAAAAATGAGGTTTCAAACCCATCCACCTGAAGCGCTAGTTGTAATTGAGTTGTCGAAACAGGCCTGGCAGCTGAGGCCTTCAGCACGAAAAGAAGAAAAGATTTTAAAATTCATCAAAGCCACATCAAAGCTGTCATATAGTTGTTGTCACCATTGTCTTTTATAGATTGTTTCCTTTTGCCATTTGCTGCTGTTATTTGTGTTTTAATTAGGTACTGTAAGTCGTATCAAGTGTGATAATTCATAATATTTATAATGGTTGGTGTGAAGTGTTGCGTTCCTGGGTGTACAGACATTGCATCAAAACGACATAGGTTTCCCAAACATGATCCTTTGTTGTTGAATGAATGGGTTGCCTTTATTCGCAATCCAAAACTAAAGGAATTAAAGGCTGAACAGATTTAAAAATCCTACAAAGTTTGCAATAGATATTTTGAACCACAATATATTGTTATTGGGACAAAAAGGGGCCTCACTCGCAAAGCTGTTCCTACAATCCTCTCAGGATTGATCAAAAAGTGATAAGAAATACTATCTAATACTATATTATCACTCTTAGGCATTACTTAGCGCGTGGTAAAATGTAAATTGCACTTAGGAATTCCTCAATTCGTTTTAGGTATTACCTGACTTTAGGAAATGTTAGTGAAATCGGGCATTAGTCATTCAAAAACAAACTTCCATTAAAAAAAGCGTTATGAAATAGTTCTGAACCCATCCACTGCGATCGCTGAAATTCTTCTTCCCTTAGTCTGTTTTTTGGCCTCAGCTGCCTTGCCTATTTCGACAACTCCATTGCAACTAGCGCTTCAGGTGGATGGGTTTGAAACCTCATTTTTTCATTCTAAGTAATCCTATTGGACTTTCACTTCTATAGGTTAGACTGTTTTGTGATTGGCATTACAAACGAGCATAACCAATCGGTAATTGTAGGTATAAATATTTCAACCATATCAAGTATTTCATACACCAGTAGGTATCTATTGTATGTGAAACTATCTTGAAAAGTTTTGAGTAATTCACAAATATGTTTTATTTAAACTATACATGCGATAAACACATTTTTAATATAGTTATTTTGTGTAAACCTTCAAGATGTTAAAACGTCCAATGTCAATTTTACAATATGGTGCTGGTTCTGACAACAAGTTCGCGCAGACGACTGCAACTTCAAGTGGCTTCTTCTTACGTGAAACGAAACGAACGAACATGGCGCTGGTTTTGACATAGAGATACTACATATAGGCAACCAGCCAGCTCGGAAGCCATCAGCATCTGAGAGAGAAATAGAAATTCGAAGGCTTAGACTATCTTTACATAATAGCGCAAATGCTGTAGGTATTTTTTTTGTGTGTGTTTGGGAGCCGTTCTGATGCCGGGAGCACTGCAGCCTGTTGGCTTATTATACTCTACTCCCACATTTATTCCACCCATCCAGTTATCCCCGTACCTTCGAGTAGACGATATAGGTCCATTGGATGTGTGCGATATATGAGTGGCACATTGGCTTCTCCGAAGATTGTTTGTCTTCTCGAGTCCATTTTGTTACTATAATCAGACGTTCAGAGCCTGTTGCATGCGCTCTCTGACCGTAGTATTGAATATGTTTTGTGATATGATGACCAGATCGTCCGCATATCCTAAGATAGTATGGTGTTCCTTTTTGAGTCTCCTTATCAGTCCGTCCATTACAAGGTTCCATATTAGAGGAGACAGGACTCCTCCTTGAGGACACCCCCTTGATACCCGAGCTGATGATGTTTCATCCATCAAGGTTGAAAAGATCGTTCGATCTCTCAGCATGCAGTCTATCCATCTGCAGCTTGTTTCGTCAATTTGCTTTTGACGAATTGCCCTAGTGATTACTTCGTGAGAGGTGTTATCAAAGGCACCCTCAATGCAAGGAAGGCTGATAATCATACATCCTTATTTTCGAGAGCGTACTCTATTCCTTGTACTAGGTGATGGAGTGCTGTCTCTGTGAATACTCCTGGTCTGTATGCATATTGATCCAGGTCGATCGGTCTTTCTACCAACGATCCTCCTCTAATGTGCATGTCTACCAATTTTTCCAATGCTGTACGTATACACAGATAAAGACAGAGGAACCTCTGATCGTCTGTCTCTTTCCCTCTCACCAGAGTTCAGACAGACATTCCCACTTACGCAGAGGCCTATTGCTTGTTGCCTCTATTTGTATTACCTCTATGGGTTTTGACAGTCAAAACTTGTAGTCAAAATTTGACTACAAGTTCGCGTATACGTCTATAACTTCACGTGGGTTCTTCGTAGGTGACACGGAGTGTTTACAGATGGCTCTAAAGTTAAATTGATAAAGATGACTGGGAAAAGGAATGAGTGATGAACTAGCAAAAAGAGGGGCTGTTTACATCGCCACACGATTCATTTCTCTTTAGTAACTTGAGCAAATAAAACCACTTGTTTTTCCAAACAATTTAATTTAATCAAACAACAAAATATTTACACATAACTTATCCAACAATTTTAAAAGAAATCTGACGCTTTTTTTCGTTTAGGTAGTTGAATCTTTAACAAATCGTCTGTAGATACTTCGACAGTTGTCTTCTTATTTTTGACATTCACTAATGGAGTAGAAGCTCTTCTAGGAGAAGGAACCGGGGTTTTTGGTGTTTTTGTTAAAGGACTTGGCGAGTATACAGATCTCAGATCTGAATCAACTCCGAGTTTAAGTCTTGAGGTTGCTAATTTTCTAGCAGCGGGGGACATTGTAGCTAATCTATCGATTGCTGACGTGTTTGGTCTAGGAGAAGGTCTAAAAAAATAATACATACTTAAAATATATGCAAATATCAATTAGTCAACTTATGATACAAATAAATCTCTACCAGGGTAACTACAATATATCGATGGCTTAATGTTAATACCCCGTATCTTAAAAATAGCAAGTTTTACAGGAGGTGAAAAAAACGTTTTATTTAGGTATTTCTTCGGCAAAATTGTTCATTTTACTTTACAAAAATTAATTTTGAATTCTAAAAATGACACTATGATAAAATTATATTAAAGTCATATTGAATTATTCTGGTTGTAGATACGGGTTATTAGCAAAAAAAACAGAAATAAATAATCACATACGGGATATTATTTTTATGAAAATTTAACAAGAAAGATTTAATATGGTAAGGATATTCGAAATTCAAGAACCCAATAATATTTTTTAAAGTTTATTATAAAATATTGCATTTGCAAAAAATATAACTTGAAAATATTCGATATTAAGTAACTGTTATTGTAAATGATGTGGCAAATTGTCATAAAATTCTGCACAGTCAGCTGGTAGAACTGCCTTCAATTCTTGCAGATGTTTAAACTTTTGATATTTTATTTTAAGCCGTTCATTGTGTAAAACTGGATACTCGTCAATTTTGGGATATTTGATGTTCCTACAAGGTAGTGGCTGGAGTTCATCATCAAAATTGATTTTGAACAAAATTTGTTTCTGTGTCGGACTATAGTGCAAATATCTAAGATCCGTCACTGTGGGCTCATTTTTTTTTTCCTTCCAGGACGTATGGAATTATAACTCCATGTTGATGGTATTGCATAATTTAGAAAAAAGCCATGTGTTACGTAATAAATATCTATTGGAAAGGGATTACGTCTTGCTTCTCTCGTAATATTGATATAGTCACTGGGAATGTGAATAAAGCGGTTTTTTATTTTCCTTTCAATTAAGCTATGCACCGCATCGCATTCCATTTGCGTATGTCCCTTTTCTAGGATTTTTTGTTCAATAATAACATTATTTTTTATTGAATATTGCAACAAAGCATTGCTCATAACTACATTCCTATTTTGGTAACAACACCCATCTGAATAAATTTTTATAGGAAGTTTGGGATCACTACACTTTTCTTTGATGTAGTGGATCAAAAAGCTTGCAAAAGTAGATGCTGATAGGTCACCTTCTGTTTCATTCCACCAATAGCAAGTACATTGGTGTGTCGCTAAATTGTATATTATCGTGAAATTGTGACAATTTAACTCCGTCTTATAATATATGGCACTAGCATTAATTACAGGACAAATTTTGACAGCCTGAACATCTACAGTCAATGTATAACATTCTCCACGCAATGCCTTCGCTTTATCTTCTTCTTTCTCCTTACGTTGATTGCCTTTTAGTTTTTATGTATTCTACATTACCCCAAACATAGACTTTCTTCTTTTCCCAAGAATCCATATTATTCCAAAATTTGTCAAAAATAGAGCATCTTTCTTCATCAGAGAATACTTGGCAAAAGTGTTTTTTGGCAGGCAACAGAATTGCAGATTTCTCCCATTATTCGTTCAGGTCGAGGTATGCCATCAGTAACTTTTCCATCTTTACTTCTTTTATATCCTTCATACTCTTTACCGCATACCCTTAGATTCTTAATTTTGTTTCTGGGCCATTCGCATTCTTTTGCCTTTCTCTTTCTTTTTTTAGAGGTCGATGTCTCATCATTTTCTTTTATATCTGTTACAGCATGAATATCAGTGCCAATGTTTTCATTATCACTCAAATCACTATCACTATGACCGTTTTGTTTATCTTGTAATGGTATATATTCAGGATCATCATCCTTTTCGCTTGCAGAAGCTGAAACTGCATTAAACCGTTCCTCTTTATCAATTTGCATGGCTCCATTTGTATTTTCGGAAATTGTGTGGAAAGAAAGTAATTCTTCATTAGTTTCCTCTACCAATGTTGAACAGCTTGCTTGATATTCGATAATATGCTCCGTTATATTGCTGGTTTGTTTATCCTCATGTTGTGTATTGACCAAGGTATCCAGTTGATCTAGAACCTGACTGCAAAGATTTTCAATGTCTTGGTCGTTGACCACCACTAAGTCAGGAATATTATCAATATTCAAAACGTTTTCAGCTTCATTTGTACTAGCTAACTTATCTAAATTACCTTTGCTTTTATTATTTGTTTTGTCGTCATTGGAAGAAACATTTTGTAAGGCGGAAGCAAGAATTCTTCTGCTCCTAGGTAGGTACCCAATCTAAAAAAAAATTGTAAAAATAAATAATACCCCGTATCTTACAGAAAACTTAAAAGCATATTAGAATTTTAATAAACCATATCGTAATGTAAACAAATAAATAACACTTTAGTAAATCTTTTTACATAAATATTTTGTAATTTAATTAAAAATACTTTTCTACTCCTATTTATAAACGAAATATAAAAATACATACCGCATTATTAGACATTATCTTTAATTTATTATCCATATTAGCTCAGTCCACAATAACACCTGTTAACACTCATTGTAAAATGACCGATACGGGGTATTCTTTAAAAATATTATCTTAGCGCGATACGGGTTATTGAATAGTGAAATATTTGGCGCGTTCTAATAAGATAACGATACAGGGAATTCACTGGCATGTAAAGAAGACTACTGGTGACATCTTTTAGCGAAAAAACGAATTTTTGATTTTTTGCAGATACGGGGTATTAACATTAGGCCATCGATATGGTAAAGTACAAGAGTCAACCGGTGAACCACCTCAGGGTCATATTCCCCAAGTTTTGCCATGCAATCACCTATGGAAAGCTCAATGGAACGATACTCTGATGGAGGAAAAGAAAAGTGTCAATAAAATTGTTGTGAGAATTACTTACGTAGCAAATTGTCTTCTTTGTGCATCAATATTTTTCCTCTTCTCTATGTTTTTCTTTTCACCCACTTTCTCTGCTAAAGCCAAAGCGAGTTGTTCCCTCCTTGGTGGTTCCGATATTTTAAATGTTGGTCCTTGCGTTCTAAAAACAGAATGGCAATTAATTATAGAAATGTATACATACTTTTTATCAATATATAAGATTATTTGAGACTGTGATATTTAAAAGGTATACCCTTGCACAAAATCATTACAAATTGTACCATTTTTTTAAAAAATCGTAAATTACTGAAATCTATCATTTTCGAAATATATAAATACCTTGGTAAAGGAGTATCACTTCCATCTAATCTGAAGGGGGTTCCTTCAATTTCTCCCCATGTCATTAATGGTGTACCTAGTAAGCTAGGCGAAGGAGACGGAGTTCTAACAAAACCATATCCACCAACATTAGGAGCATCTAATGTTTGAAGTTCTTTGCCATCAACACCTATCTTACCATCTAAAACCTGAAAATTATTTATATTATTGATGACGATTGTCATTCTTCACTTATATCACAAAAGAGAATAGAGAATATGCAAATGTAAGCAATAGTGAATACCTACTAATGATGTAGTAAATAACAACTCTTAGTAATACAAAAAAAATCAATTTATCAAGCACTAATTATAAGATAATCAAAGAGAATGAGAATTTTTAATTAAAAAAATGGAATTTTGAAAACAATGTATGATTAAACCTCTTGAGTTAAGGTACCTATAATTAAAATACGGTACAAGCATAAATTTTGCTATTGGTGGGAATTGACGCTTTATCAGGTCTCCTAACACCTTGCATGCCTATTTTTTCAAAAACATATAAACTCTACTTTTAAAACGACTTTAAAAATCATAAAATTTGAAAGTCCGCCAAAACGCGCTTTAGGTCATAAAGATGGCTGCCCCATCCGTTGACGTCACTTGATTTGTTTACGTTCTTATTCGTGTACCTAATTTGTTTCTTAAAACTTTAAAAATGGATAAAGCCGAAAAAAAAACTTGGTATTCCAAGTATTGCATTGTTCCAGAGTGTAAATTAGCGTCTATTAAAACTCCAGACAAAATATTTTCTTTCAAAAGTCTTCAAATATCCTCGGAAATATCGAATATTTATGTCCACTTTCCACTTTAAGTTGACTTTTAAAAATAAAAAAGGAACACCCAAACACGTAATGGTCTCTAACAAACATATAAATGATATTTTTACGTCGATGAAGCAATTAATAGTTAATTAAAATACAATATAAACACAAAACTACACAGAACCTAATGCAATACCGGCCATATTGAAAAAAGTAAACAAATTGTATGACATCACACGTATCATCGGTAGCGTTCGGAAATCCTCGTGTTGTGGTCGGAAAGTGCATTGAAATTTGAATTTTATTTTAAAATTTGGAAACTGGTTTATTCCCTATTATTAGTTATTTTTGATATTAACTTTACTAATACAAACTAATATCTAAGCAAAATATGAAATATGCGTGTATATATTGCAAAAATGAAAAGCTAATACTCTGAACAATCTTCCACATATTGGTCTTCAATATTTAGGTATAGAGAATCGCTATTTACCTTTGCTTGAGATTTTGCTAGTTCATTAATAGTTTCAGCACTCTGTACTTCGTTAAAAGGATTTACAGTCAGTTTAGTATTGGCATGAACTATTTCTTGTCTTTTTTTATTCATTTCAATGATATCTACATCTGTTAAATCAACTCCATCAGGTACATACATAATATAGTTTCTGTTTTTATATCCCCACATGTCCAGACACAGTTTCTTTTCAATTGGTAATGCTTGCTGTTCTATTGAAGGTAATGCTAATATCTTTTTCTGATGTTCTTCACTTTTTTCTTCTTCGTTGAATAAATATGAATACTTTTCTCTTCGCTTTTTCTCAGATTCTTCTAGGAGTTCTTCGAAACTTTCATTGTCTTGAGAAGTGTGCGAATTTAAATATTGATCTAGACTTAATTTATTACTTTTAGATTTTTCTACTTTTTCTAAATCAATTATAAGGTCTGTTTTTTCAGCTTGTGAATTGTGAATGTTGGCAGGAGTTTCAAATGTTGCGGGACTTGGTACTAAAATAAAAAAAGTATTTATTAGATCAACTAAGGCTTATGAAACAGTTTTGTCAAGTGTTATTCCAGTGAGAACTTATGTTATTTGCTATCAAAATAGAGAAAGAAATTAATCTAAGTAAGACACTGTATCAATATGGTTGCTACCTAAATATTTCCTAATTGATTCTTAATTTAGTTTCTCAATTTACGTGTTTTGTATCCTATAGCAAGCTCTATACAAGGATTTCATTAAAAAAACATAACTTCTATGAGTCACAGGCTAATTGTGAAATTAGTCATTTTAAAATAATCCTGGCTGCATTGAATTACTACCAAAATAATCAAGGATATCACAATAAGACTGATAATTTCAGTCATATTATAATACATATGCTACTTGTTAGTCTTATTGTACCTAAATGTAAGGAAGTTTTCAAATTGTTTTGAACATTTAGTTTAATGTTTATTTAGTTTGCACTACAAAAATAAAATTGTATATCTATCTGCATATATTTCCTTATTATGGGAAAATCCAATAGCTGTTATATTTTTAAAAGACTTATTACCATCTTAAATTGAGATTATCAATCATTCGCAAGTTTACAAGAGATTCAATAATCCTTATTTAAAAACTTCTTGGTTGGTGTTGATATAAAAAATATGAAATTCCTATCAAGCAGAATAATTGTTCTATATAACAATGTAGAACAGTTTTTTATTATGTACCTATACAAATAAAGTTAGAGTTATTAGAAAATTATAAACATATCTTACTTCTTTCTGGAGGTCGCTTGCCCCCACTATATTTTGCATAGAGTTCCTTAAGTTTTATAGTATCATTTGATTCTATCGCATCTAAATAGGCATTTTGTGCCTTTAACTTCTCTAAATCTGGGAAGAAGTCCCTTTGGATAATCTTACTGATTTCCTCCACATAAGTTTCTTCATCTAAGATCTTTTTCTTCCTTCTTTTTTTGGCTATTCCTAAGGGTTTCTTAAAGACAAGGTCTTTGTGAATAGTACTCATAGTTTCTATGGCTTTTCTTCCAGGAGAATTTTCTGAAATCTCACTCATTGTTTGCAATTATTTATTTAAGTTTTAGATTAGAAATATTCCTCACTGATTGAGGTTAAAGAATATACTGACATTTGACATTTACTAGCAGACAACAGTGCTTTGTCTATGGTACAGATCTAAGACGTGGGTGATCTGTGGCTTATATCCCAGGACCGGACTAAACGACTGAACTGCGGTCTATAATCCAATGTTTTTATTTATTTTAATATCGAAAATATATTAGAGACCCACACAATTTTTTGAATGGAACACACTATAGTTTATTGCATTGTTAGATTATCCACTACAATATGATTACAAAAATACCTAACCAAAAATACACGTATCAAGTATACTATTCTTATCATTCCCTTTATTTTTTTCAACCAGTATTTTTTTAATGTGAAATTTTTGATTTGATTAAGAATAAACACATACTAAAGCCTGCAAGTATTTTAAAATTCCTCGGTAAATAGGCCTAAAGGAACTGAGACTTTCCTCTGAAACTGAATGAAAAAAAAGGGAGCACAATGGATCTCTAAGGTATATGTGAATGTTACCCAAATGTACATACATAGATACATGATAAGCTCCAACGAGAGATGCACTTCTGTACCAACGAGGCCTCTTCAGATGAAAAATCAAATATTCATTTCACGTTATTTGATCAACTATGAATTTAAATAATTATTCTGGTCCAGGATTCTGTCAAAATTTTTCCATACTAAAACAAATCGAATTCATGTAAATAATAACAATAATTATAAGATAAATGATAATATTCTTATACTAACAAAACAAAAATGCAATTTTGCAATAAAGGTTAATAACCGCACCACTTCGCACGTTTTATTACGTATGAATTAAATATTTTCCTATAATGTTACCAAACTGAATACGTAAATTCCGACAACCATAACCTTGCCCGCTATTAACAAAAATAAAAACAATCTAAAATATATAAAAGACTTAATTTCCTGGTAACCATTTATAATCACTTTTGTCTATAGACTTATAGATTTTCCAGTGATATAATGAAGTCAGTCATATTTTTCGCATTAGTACTTGCGTTCCATCATGTAAGTCAAAAAAACATTATAGCTAAAAGCAATAAATTCGTTTGGAAATTGTCAATTATTTAATCAATCAAGTAAAACTTATGTATGTCATTTTCTAAGTTACATTTATTACATTTAATTCGATACCACACTGCTGCAAAATAGATTTCTTGTTCAGTACCTTCTTTAAAGCTCTGAGCTCATATTAGATTCAATTAATTTTCCATCATTTCCATCATTTTTTTAAACTGGAGTTTATCTTTCATCTATTTCCATCATGCACAACCTGACAACCTACAGTTTTTTCAAGTACATTCTCACTATTTTTTAATATGCTTCTTTTAAATATACGTTACTGCTATAGGTCAATGGAGGAAGCATAGGCTGTAGCACATGCCATGGCTCTTCGTATGGATCTTACGTTGAAGAGCATCACCATAGACAGGGATGTGGATTCCCATTTCCTCTTCGTAAAGAATGTGGGAAGTTCGAATTACCTCAATCAGACTGGTGTAGTGACAAAACAGACAAAGATTGTATACCATTGGTAGTTAGACCTCATGATATTCCTAAGCCAATTATCAACCCTGCAGTAGCTCTCGAACTTTCTAAAGTAGTAGCTAATCCATGCGCTATTAAAAAGGCTATCGTCAAACCTGCTGTATTACCAAAACCTGTTTGTAAATCGCACGGGGTAAATGCTGGATGTGCTGCTGGGTGTGGTGCTGGATATTCTGCTGGATATGGTGCTGGATGTAGTGCAGGATGTGGACATGCCGAAAGTGTAAGTTTTAAACTTAAATATATTCAAGAGTTCACGTTATTACCTATTAGTGTTCTTTTCTACGACTCCCTGTCATTATTCAAACATCTTAGTTCTATGAAATTTATGAAATTATATTTTGTAGAGCTGCTGTGGTTCCCTTGGTGGTGCTGGTCCCTGTTATGGATCTGGGTTCTCCGGTCTTATTGGACATGGAGTAGCTGGCGTACCATTCGGTGGACATGGTCCTTATGGACCTTTTGGAATTGGTCCTTTAGCACCAGCTGATGTAGTTTCTTTGGATATTGCCAATAAATTGGCTAGAGAAGCGAATTTGAGAAATATACAGTGTGAAGACAGACTTAACTTCGGTTTCAGAAAATTACCAATTGAATTACCACCTAAAAAGGTTTGTATAACTTTTAAACAATTTCATGACGATCATTTGTTAATAACACGTACCTAAAATTATATACAGAGTAATTACTAATAGCATCTTTTTAATTCCTTTTATAGGTAGTACTAACTAATGTACCAGAGGAAGGTATCTTCCAATTGAATGGTCAAGTTGTTGAATTGAAACCAATTGTACCCTGTGCTGGTAATAGTGCAGCAGCTTTGGCCGAAGAAGCAGCTGAAGAATTATTGGCTCTTGAAGAAGAGGAAGCTAATGGAGGTGTTGTAGGAAGCGAAGTCCAACCAGGAATCAGAAGAGTGTCGTTGTGTGAAATTGGATACGGTGTAGCTACCCGTAAGTATTTTTTTGTAACATAAGTGTCTGGTGAAACTTTGTGGTAAAGCATTTGATAAATCTGCTGAAAAGATTTACAATTTGGAGAGAGAGAATGTGATATTGGGATATCTACATGATATATTACTGTAGTTGGGTTAATAAAAGAAAAATTGAGCAGTACAAGAAAATATATATTAGATCATCAAATTTATCAATTTCTGATCCATTAAACTGCTGAGTTTTTTCATAAAATGTTAAACATAAAGAAGCGCAGAGATCTAAATTGCCTATTCTTGCGCTTTGAAACTACTCCTTATTTACGGATTTTTTTCCGTTCTTGCCTATTCCTAGCTAAGCGATTTGCTTATTTCCAGCTTCTTCCTCTCTTTCTCTCTGGTATTTCCCACAAATTAAGTTGTCTTTCTTTTATAAGGTTGACGGCATAACTAGTAATTCCTTGTATGGTTTTCATTATTTCTTTTTGTTTTCTCACTCCTTAAATATTCCACATTTGTCCTCTTTATTACTTTTTTGTCATCCTCCTATTCATTGGTCGAAACATTATAGTTTTATATATTTTTAATTTCGTATCTACTTTTATAAATTTGGTTTAGTATAGTTTGTTGAATTTATATAATGTTCTTGTGCTCTGTTTTCGTCTATTATTCTTCCAAGGTACTGGAAATATTCAACCATCATTTTTGTTACTTTTCTTTTCATTCCCATGACTACCATTGCAGCTTTTCACACAAAATTATCTTTTCTTGTAGCTGCTCTTTATTTTTTGGTCCTTCTTAACAATATCACCCATGTAAATGTTATATTGTTATTTTTCATGTTCCCATTTTTCTTTTTCAAGTTCTGTTCCTCTTAATCTTCTGTAACCTGTTCGTGATAATACTCTTTCCCTATTGGAATGATTTCTCCTCCATCTGTTCCTTTTTTTATTGGCTTCTAAGAATGTACAGGTATAACCAATCAATCTGTTTTTAATACATCCACAATTTGTATATTGTATCCTGCTTCTTTCCATTTTCTTATTCTTTCATGCTTCATAAAAGAATTTCTTATTTGTTTGGAGTCTTTTTCTGTTTTTTCCAATTCTTGTGCTCTCCGATATTTTTTTTTCATCCTTATAGTTATTTAATTTTTTTCTGCTCTGTCATTCTATTTTTTTTTCGTCTACTATGACGTTTGCTGCATAATATATTATTTTGCTTTCTATTTATTCCACACACTTTTCTGGCTGGCTATATTTATGATGTCGTATAGCCGCAATTTCCATTTCTTCATTTTACAAAACAAAAATCAACCACAAATATAGAAAACAGATTATTAGATAGAAAGAGAAAATGGTAATTTAATTATATTTTTAATATGAAAAAGGAAAATAAGATAAATTGTAATGCAAGATGATAACAACGATCTCATTAATACTAAGTTTCAATATAATCCAAGTTTTAAGCTTATTTGTGTACTAGTAAGGCAAAAAAAGGAGAAAATAAATCGGGGATATTCGAGAGAAAAAATATGAGAAAAATCTGCGGACTAGTTGAAACAGGAGAAGGAGAATGGAGAAGACTAATGAATCATGAAATTGTGCAAAAAAAATAATGGGGAAGACATTGTAAAATTTATAAAAGCACGCATACTGGGATGGTACGGACACATTTATAGAAAAAGTGGAGATGAAACGCTAAGAAAAATAACAAAATGGATACCAGTTATAGACAGCGCTAGGGGAAGACCTAAAACAAGATGGGAAGACCAAGTAAACGCGGATTTATATATCAGGAATGTGAAGGAAGCGAAACATAAAATAAAAGATAGGCAGTTGTGGCGTAAAATCGTAAAAAAAACTAAGTCACATCACAATATCTAGGAATAGGTAATAATACTATAATGGACTGATCCCCCATGATAAATGGATCGACAAGAAACCCACTGGGGGTTACTACAATTCCCATGGGAATATATAGTCATATATATAAGGCAGTATTCTGAATAATTTCATAAATAGTTTTCAATTTTATAAAATGCTCAATTTTAAAACTATTTTCTTCATTTTCTAGCACCAAAACCAAGTTTAATAACACTCCCTGACGCTACTGCTAGTGTTGGTTCACAGGACACAGCAACTAATTGCGGTTGCGGTAACTACGGTCACGGCTACGGATGTGGAGGATCTGCTTGTGGACAAATAGGAGGCTGCACAACTTGCGGTGCCACGAATGAATGTAACTGCAAAATCATTCCTGGTGATGTAGAATTTGAAACTAAACCTAAGCTACCACAAATCTGCTTGCCACAACCAGAATGTCCAGATAATTGCGAATCTGCTGAAATTGAGCTATCAGAAGAAAATAACAGCGGCGGTATTACGTGCTCCTGTGTTCCAGTTTGTCTACATCAGCGAAAACATTGTAATTGTAAGAAGACTTGCTACACAGTTGAGAAAGTATTTGCTTAAATTTGGTCACTAATTTTTTGCAAGCAATTG
>CAJUYG010000282.1:31867-48489 GCA_910591675.1 Galerucella calmariensis | reverse complement strand
TATATATATATATATATATATATATATATATATATATATATATATATTGAATACTGTAACTTTAATAAAACTGGAGTAATTGGGGTTTGCGTGAAAATGTTGGGGAAACTTCTAATATCAAGAATATATAATTACAAAATTAATAAATTTACATACATTTTTGGATTCAATGATTTTTTGTATAATATGCGAAAATAGCAATTTTTATAAAATAAAACTTGATACTCCTGTAATATAAAGATTAATATTCAACGAACAAAATGTATATAGTGAAAAGGTATAAAAGATTATTGATATATAATTTTAAGATATAATTTTTTTCATACCTTTTCCCATACATTTTTTTATATTAATCTACATACTTCAAGGTACTTACTAAAAAAATCAGCCGTATTGCCATGACCCATATCCACTGGCCTATAACATTCACAGGCTAATGAGATGCAATTAAAAGTAAAATTTTTCGAATTCTAAAAGAGATATAAACATTATTCTAATTTTCAGCTTATGTCTGTGGAACAGCTGGAAAACCTGCAAATCAAGTAATATCCACTTGTTGCGGCCCAATAACTTGTCCTGCCCAGCCTGTGCACGGATGCGGACTTTATTATCCAAAATTCAACGTACACCCAGCACCAGTTGCCTCTTTACCTACTTGTGGCTGTACCAGCAGGTATGAATCTATTTCGTCAGGGAAAAATGTTGCAAACTCAAGCTGTCCAATGCACAAGCGTTCTAAAAGACAATTACCAATAGTACAAAATGGTTACAAATTCATGATAAATATGTTGCCGAAATTCATGAAAGAACCGATCATGAAAACTGTTAATAGTATGGCCTTGACACATCCAGATAAAAAGCTACAAACGATTTACAATTTACCTGCACCTCAGCAAAGTCTTCAAGAAAAAATATCACAAAAACATCAAGAGAATATGGCGTTAGTGAAAAGTAAAATTTTTAGTAAACCTGCTTTAAGACAATTTTCCAAGCAATATGCTGAAAGAAGCTATCCTAATAATTATGGGGTTGAAGAAAGATATTTCTCAAAAAAGAAAGACAATAGTGACAGGTACTATTATCAAAACCACATAGATGGTGATAAGAATGGACATAATGATTATACACCTTCTAATGCGAAGTACTACAGAAATAAATCACCATTAAATGCTTATGTTACTGAACGATTAGTAGATGAAGAAACAGAACATTTCATAGACAGCTTACACTATCCAAGATCTAACACTAAAAACCTAGAAAAAAGTTTGAAGCATAGATTAGATTTAGAAAATCCCCAATGGAATGCAAAAGCTAGACCTCTCTCCAAAAACCAGTTTAAAGGTAAGGATGATTCTTGGATGCATGAAATAAACTCCAAAGAAATACTGGAAGACTATTTCAATGAAAATCCTATAGAAGAAGGGATGTCAGCCAGGGAAAAAGCTCGGTTTCTACATAAACTTGAAAGACTTAATAAAGCGCATAGCCTTTCAAAAAGAAGCACAGACAACATCAATCCTGATTCAAGAAAAATGATGAAAAGATCCATAATAATAGATTCTGAGGAGCTTTCGTTACCTCTATATCAAATAAGAATTAAAGATAGTGACGAAGATAATGAAATTGATAGTGATTACGATTATGAAAATTCTGAAGAAGATTTTATTGTTTCTTCACATAACAAAGATAGAATGAAAGAAGAAGTTCTGAGAAGAGCAATAAGAGAAGAGCTCCAGAGGTTTAAAGAAGATAACAGTGAAGAATCAGAAGACTTAGAAATAGCACCTCATTTCAAGAAAGAATGGATCTCCAAGTACCCATTGCTACATATTTTGAGTGTTCCAGCAAAAGTTCTTTATAGTCTTAATGATAAAGATGCATTTCCAATAGTTAAAGCGGTACCAAAAATGTTGGTTGGTACTAAGAGATATTTCAAAAATTTTGGTCAAAACTTTAAAAAAAATCTACTGCATTTCACCAGTGATATGATTGGAGATTTTGAAGATTATACTCCTACTGATCATTTTTTAGATAATCTTGTTAAACGGCGTAGATTTAAAAGAGGGATTACTGAGCACTCTAAAACTACAGAAACCAATACCTCCAAAAGGAAGAAGAGGTATATTTTAAAGACCGTGGATGATGACGAAATAGAACAACTGTTGAAAGAAAAGTTGGGAAAAATGGTTGAAGATCCGGAGAAAGTTAAAAGGAAATTTAGAGCTAAGCATAACAAAATAGAAAACAGCGATGAACAAAGAAAAATTGTGGAGCACCTTTACGGAGGACTGAAGAAACAAATAAAAAGCAGCGCAGAGAATCATTCGGAAAATGTTAACAGGAGAAGATATAATGCTAGGCTCAAATCGAAAAAAATGACCTCACATGAGGAATCTATTGAACAAATTAGGAGGAAAATTATCATTGAACCAGTGAGACCTAAGCTTATTATCGATAATAACGGTCTGCCTTTTATGGAGGTTAACGGTTATAAGCGACCAATATTTATGAAAAAAGGTAAAAATAAAGAACAAGAGCACCATTCAATCGAAAACTCATCTCTAGACCCATTTGATTCATCTGAGGAAGGAAATTTGGATAAAATCAACCATGTTATAAATAGAGCAAAGGGAAAAAATAATTTCCCAAATAGAAACACTGAGATACCACTACAAGCTATTAAAGAGCACATATCTCAGTTGCTGACAGATATCGATGTATTAATTTACATGGACTGTAAGAAATTTGATCAAATTTATGATGATCTTAACGAAATACATTCAATTAAGAAATCCATTGTTCAATCTTGGAAAAGGTTGATAATGGACAAGCAAACTAACGACTATGAAGCTAAGATTAGTCTTCTAGAAAAATTCACAGAGCTACAAGAAGTGAAGAACACTGCAATGAAAAATATACTTCATAAATTGCATGATGAAAAGCAGAATGCTTTTGCTGTGAAAAAATTGACAGGAGATTTAGCGAGCTTACAAAAAATCCAGTGTATTATCAACCAAGTAGTGGATAGTTTTCAAGAAAAATTTAAAACAGGAGCAAAGTTCGACGTACTGTTGGAAATTAAGTACGTTGATTTTCTGTCATCTTTGAAGTTTTTGAAGGCTAAAACTAGGAATGAAATGATACAAGTTCTTGAATATGAACGGGATGTGAGACTTCAAGAAAAAATTCAGCTTTTGGAAAAATTAAAGCGCCTATTGGTAGATGATGATGATAATTTAATAGAAGAAGAAGCTAATATTTTGTGGGAAATGAAACACGTTCAAAATATGCAGGTTTCTACAATTGAAGAAATGGCCGATCGGCTGGAAAATGGTTTGAAAATTAAAAAGTGTTTGAAAATATTGTTCGATTTACAAAGAAGACTGGCCATTTTGGAAGAAAAAGAGAAAAAAGTATGCAGTGGATCTCACAAGAGTCGAGAAGAAAACGATAGTGGCGAAAGGAGTGATGAAGTTTCGGCGGGTAAAGAAGATTCAAAAGAGCTAAAAGAAGTGAATAAAGTATCTAGTAAAAAGAAAACCAAATACAACATGGATGAGTTCAAAAAGAAGTGGCAAAAGAAAGTTGAAAAACACAAACATTTAATTGAAGACAACTACAAAAAGAAAGTTGACAAATTAAAGGAGCTCAAGAAAATTTTAAACTCATCTCAAGAAAATGAATGAAAAAATTAATTGAAATCCGGGATTAAAAAGAAATAATATGAAGGATTGATGGAATATCGACAGGTTATCAAGTCAAGTTTGCATGAAGTTGTTGCTGACTTATGAAAAGAAGAAAAATAAAAGAAGAAAATATTGGTATAAAAGAAAATATATCTAAGACATCTACATCACATGCTTTTTAAATAGATTAAAATATCGATATATAAACAAACAAATAATGTTTCTATTCTATTATTTTTATCTCTACCACTTTACAAGTTCTATTTTTGCTTATTACTCTACTTCTTCTTTCGTTTTTGTACCATAATTTCCATTACGATTTAAATATGCTTGTACAGCACATTTGTTCTCTTATTTGTTTTATATAAATATCGATTTTTTAAACTTACAAAAAAATAAATTTGTCAGCTATTTATGTTTTTAATTTATACTGTTAGCAAATGTAAAAAAGACAATTGTAATTAAACATTTATAATGTTTAGAATAGAAACACTAATTTTAAGTTTAATTGTACCGAACACAAATATGATGGTTACAGTTGTCTTTTTTATTATTTTTAAAGCTAGAATTATATTTATGATGATTTTTGTTTCAGGTACTAAGCTGTACCTGAAGGAAGTACCTTAAAATATGCACAAAAACAATAGAAAAGACAACGGGGAACCATCTTTATTTGGTTGTTGAAAAGACTTTATGAACTTTCACTTGTCAGTTATTTCTTTTTTATTTTAATTACTATTTCTATAATTATTGGAAAATTGAGCTAAAATTTCAAAATTGAGTTTTAGACATTTAGAAATATTTATGTTATTATTGAGATTCTTTAGTCGAGTGAATGAATCAAGAAAAGCAGCCTATGTAGTGCTAGATGAATAATCTGGCACATTATTTTCTACCTTTTTGTTTTATTTTTGGGTCTACGGTACAGCATTAACAAAACAAATTACTTTGAAGCATCCTTTCTCTAGTCTTATTCGTGCTGACAAGCTATCTTCACACTCTGCTAATTTATTTGCCTCAATTTTTTTAATTCTGCGTTTACTTTTTTATGTTTATGCTTCTTTATATTTGCCAGTAAATTATACTCACTTAAACTTAAGCGTAAAATATTACTCTGGTAGACTCGTAGACTTGTTATTAGACATACACTGTTTTTCCCATCAATACTGTCCTCAGGCTTTTTTTAATTCCATTTCGTCGCAGTCTTTTTTTTCCAAGAAGCCGTCCCTTCGCCGGTACCCCCTCAGCCTCCTGGGCTTATTGTGGATACTCCTAGTGTTCTGACTACAACCTATTCAGCCAATCCGTTCCCTGTATTAGCTCATACAGGCTCTTTGCTGGTTGGTTGTAGAAGTCTTCTGGAGTCATTTGGGTTCTGCCATACAGTTTCTGCCTTCTGCGGTCCAGCGACTCACAGCTGCCTAGTATATGCAGAGCTGTTTCGGTATCCTTTTTGCATCTTCTGCATGTAAGGTCTCCGTTATACAGCCCTATTTTGTTTAGGTGCTCCCTTGCGGGAAAGTGTCCCAGTTATGGTGCTTAGTTTGTTCCTGCTCATTGAGAGCAGTTCTTTCACCACTTTTTCTGATGGTTCTTTTATGAATTTCTTCCCATGTATTCGCCCGGTCGTATTCTTCCAGTGTTTATTGTGTTGTTCTTTCAACCACCCTTTTAACCATGACCTCGTTAAGCATCTAGGGATGCCCACAGCAGGTTCGGGTCCGTTCATCAGAGTTGACGATCCTACTCTTGCGAGTTCGTCAGCTTTTTCATTGCCTGCGATTCCTTTATGACCTGGGACCCACTCCAGTGTTACACTGTTCCGAGTCGCCAGTCTTTTAAGTTCTTCGCCGCATTCTCAAACTAGCCGAGATGTCACCCTATAGCTCTAAAGTGCTTTAAGGGCGACTTGACTGTCACTGTAGATCCTGATCTGCCTGTTGTCCCGTTGTCTCAGTCTTACAAGTTGAAGTTTTTAAAAATCCCTGTTATCAACTCCGTTTCCTTACTGGGCAGTAAAAAACCCTCCATATTTTTGATACTTCATGGGATTTCACAATTAAAAGATCTTTTTTATGAAATTCAGACTTGTATCTACAATAATTCAAGTGTGATTTTAATAGTTGCTGAAGGTTACATATTTACATTGTTTTTTTATATAAAATTTGATTGTAATACAGTTTTGAACAATATGACATTGTTATATTCGATTTAAAGTAAAAAATCAAGCATTTATGATGTAATTGGAAGCAAAAATAAAGCCATTTGTGCTGTAGCTAATGAGTTGACTGCTGAACTAAGTGAGGCATCCAAATCAGCTGAAAAACAAAACGCCTATTTGCTCTAAATGATAAAAACGATTTTTTTAAAACGGCCAAAGAGAATCATAGTGGTATTTGATTTATTTCAACTTTTGTACGTATATTGGGGAGACCTGAAAGATCTATTATGTCCCCTTACTTCTATTTAACTCCTTAGGAAAATCTTAAAGACTAGATTTAAGAATATCTGCAGGCTTTAACTTGGGTAAATGTCCCTCTTCTAATCAGTAATCTCCCAGGTGCTGTGTCCAAGGATGTGCAGCTAAAAAGTATGTTGATGGAGGTTTCTTCTTCCATGCCACAGAATCTAGATCCTCCTTACTCCTTATTTTGAGGTGTCCATTAAGGCGACAATGTCCCGTTAGGATCCCTGTTAAACTTCTTAGAGCAGTTTTACTTAAACTGATGCATTCATTTGATTTCAACAGGTTGTAGTCACATAGAAGATTTATTTATTTTTTATCTGCCTAGGATTGAAAAATGAAGGAGAAGATAATTATGGCATTAATTGACATAAAAGCATATACAATTTATCTTCAAAGAATCCATTATTTTTTAAAATTAAAATCCCCCCTGAAAAAAATATAAATAATAAATAAAAAATACCAAAAAATATGGTAGAGTTCATAAAGTTTTTAGTTGCTATATTGTAATTGTTATAATAAAATATATATGTGACATGACGTGTGTTTTGTTTAATTTTCATTTCCGTAAGTATTTACAAGACAGTCGTTGAACTTCCGATAACTATTTGATAATGACCTTAATATTTGTTTAAATATTTACGATGTCGATGTACTTAATAGGAAATTCATTTGTCTAATAAAAATATGTATTTATATATTGATTATACGGCAGTTTAATTCTTGTTTTAATTTTAAATATAATTTTTAAACCTTGAATATAAAAGTCGATTGAATTTCAGGAAGTTTTATTAAAAATAATAACACAAATCAATTATGTTAATACAACAGAAATAAACAAATTCCATGGGAGAGATATTATGGTTAAAAAATATTATTTCGGATAATATGATCTTCTGAACAAAAGTGGATACATTGGATACATTTCAATCATATGACTAGTTCTTGAGATATAGGACATTAGAGTTGGGAAGTAGCCCTTTTTAAACTCCTTTTTGTCATTCCTATTTTGCATAACTTTTGATTCCAACCTAGTCATCAGTCATCAGTTTTGGACCAATTTCTTATTTAAAATAATGACGTCTACAGGGTTAGTCAAGAAATATTTGAAATAAAGTTCTTACACCAGTTCTTTTTTTCAACTGTATTCTATGTGTTGAAAATGTGACCATAAGCTTATGTCAGAATTAGAGGACATTTGCCATTTTTTTCGGCAGACCTAATAAGCAAAGACAGGATAATTTTTTTCTAAATGAAATCGCTAAACCAAACTTTTAATTTGAACCATTCTGAAGAATAATTCAACTAAATGAAATATTCCCCACAATAGCTTATTGTTCTTCTTGGAACAAATTGTGAATGAGATATTATTGGTAGTGATCTTCCAACCATTTTTATATTTAAAAAATACACTGATAATGTTTTACTAAAACCGATATATTCACTAGACATACTTAAATATACTTCATATACATTTTTGAAAACTTTAATTAGTCTCTATTTCTTCCGTTTTTTTTTAATAATATATCATCGCTTACGTAGACCAGCGAAGGTATCTGTCAGATGTGAAATATCTGTTCATGAAAAACTGGGAAAAACTTTCTAGTTTCTAGTCAACTTTGTAGATTACTACTAAGAGTAATAAATTATTACGGCACTATCAAACTTTTTGTTACAGACTCTAAAGATTATATACAGAGCATTTCAGTGAAAACTATCCACCCCACATAATTCTGAAGGCAACACTTTTATAAAAAAAATGTAAAACTACGTCAAAAATCATAAATAAAGAAGGACGTATCTTCTGTGAGTTCCTTGTGGCATGACTTATTCTTTTTCTTATTCTTTTGGGAATCAAACCACAATAATGTTATCAGGATAGCATCATAAGTTTTTATCCAGGTTTTCTAATGATTTATCATTGGAATAGTTGTTGATCGATACACACTTCAATACACAAAATCACCAAACTGAGTTATACATGTTTTGAAAACAAAAATGATCATACACAAAAAAGTAACAACAAACGCGTTTTATTAACAACATTTCCAAAATAAGCTAAAAAAAAGCGCTATCCGAATAAAAACCGTTCCTGGAACGTGCACTTTACTGGATTCCATTTCTAGTAGACTATCATATCGTTAGAATGTCATAAAATAAAATATTCTATTTCACATTTTACCAGAGGTGTGATCTACTATGAATGGACCTTAATGAAATTTGACAACAAAGTTTTGTAGTCTTAAACTTCAAAATATGATTGATTGTCTAGTTGTCATATTTTTTCGTTGTGTCAGATAGGGACCAAAAATTATTTTATTAATTTTATTACTAGTTAATCTTGAACGCTACCGAAACGTCGAAATAAAAAATAAAAAACATTATTGTGGTTTGATTCCCAAAAGAATAAGAAAAAAGAAAGAAGGACGTTTTTTGCTTATATTTAGACGTTATAACTTTAACACCCTGTACATTATTGCATATTTGTATTCTTCTCTACACCAGGAGTACAAAATGTATAATTTATAAATGGAAAGTTGGTTGAGATAATTTAAAACGTTTTAATTCGTAACAAATCATCAAAATAATACTAAATTATTTTATAAGATGCTCAAATTGAGTTCCATTGCTTTCTATACGATTTCTATACAATCCAGTCTCAAATGAATTTTGAATATTATGGGGCTATTTTTCGACATTCTTAAATATTTCGCCAACGTAAATCATCTATAGATGCCGGCTGAGTGGCATAAACTTTGGTTTCCAGATATCTCCATAAAAAAGTGTAGTGGAGTTGAATCGGGTGACCTAAGTGGCCATTATAACATTGGGCCTCGTATATCCACCTCCATTTTGCTCATTTCACGTGTTTAAGAAGAGCGTATGTGGATTCGTCTCCAGTAATTCAAATTACATACAGAAAACCTCTCAGATGGATCATTCGAGTTTTAAACTTGGTATTTACCACAAAAATCATAAAAAAGCTGATTTTGAAAAATTTTTTTAAACTTATTTTCGCTTAAAAAAAATTTAAGCTGCAGATTCGTATTCAGCAGGCCAATATGTATGAGAAAAATTGTCAAAACAGTCCATTTCTCCGATTAAATGATCAATACTTGCAATTAAAAAAACTGGATGGTAATGGAGCTATTCTGATGTCGCGGATTCGTGTTTAGCGAGACAAAATACAAAAGAAATACCTACATGTGTCGCTTACCTAGATCAGACACTTGGTTTTTTTGTGCCGGTGTTACTTTTCAAAAAGTGGACCGTTCACTAACAAGAAACATCTACTTCTCGGGACATATGTAGACAACGAATTACACAAGTTAAGAGGGGTTGGTATAACTGCAATATTATCCGTCCTGAAGCTCTAAGTGCGGGTATTATAAACATGTCTTGAAGTTAACTTTGAATTTTATAAAAGTTACATTTTCAAAAAAAAAAAAGAAGTATGGCCTGGAGCATAGAGAAATATTCTTTATGGCCTAGAGTTTTGGCATTTGTCTTTAGTTTTATGGTCTAGTTATGATATGGCTGTTTGGTGTATTAGCTATATCGTTCCCAATGTCGGATTTTTATTTTATTTATTCCTGTTTGAAAGTATAGACGAGCCATAAACTTTTTCAATGAGGGAATTGAATTGGGAAAACGCAAATTAAAAACATCAATATATAGGTAGTCGTTAGATTTTCTCAACTTATCGGCCAGACGAAATCTTTTTTGAAACAAGATTTTGTCAAAATCGTGAAAATGGTCAGGACCTACACATACTTCGCTTTATTCTCTTTCTTTAACTCAGCTTTCACTTGCGTTATCCTAAAATTTTAGGTTGAGTGTCAATTAAATACATTTGAAGGCTGGTCTAACTACCGTTTAAATTAAGAGAAACTTCTGGCAGATAAGTGACACTTACCGTTCGGCGCAGTGTTAGGTTTGCCTTCAGCGATTTAAGTGTCACTTTAGTGGTGCAAATGGCCCTTAACGTCTTATTGTTCATTTTTATTCATAGAAAGAAATCCCTAACCGATTTTAAAGAACGTTGCATTCAGAATGAGTCGGAGTCCGAACAAAAACTGTTCATTTTCATTGGAAAATAATTAAAAAGGGGTTTAATTGGAAATGGCAATTAAAAAAGCCTCTACTAATTTGGAATAAGTACCGATTTAGATGTTTAAAAGTTATAGTTAATAATAATAAATATGTCCAGCATTTTATTAATTAGAAACAAATTATTCACATCGTTTATAACATTTTTCACGTTCCGAAACATTGTATAGAAATAATATTTGTTGTTAAATTGAAAATGTTCTTTTGACTATTGAACCGCATTTCTTCTCAATGTCATTTGTATTGTTTTTGTGTACAAAAAACAACATGAAAACGTGCCATTTTTTTCGAGTAACCATTTATTATAAAAAGTAATTCATTGGAAAATTAGTTAGTTGCCCAAATTTGATTTTTGTGGTCGTCGTAACGTAACATGTACGACGTTCGAATTATACAGAGTATTGTGATAGTAACATGTGCGTTAAGGGTGAGTTTTTGTCAAGTTTCTTAGCTCTCAACTGTTCAAAATGAAAGTGTTAAATTTAAAACTGTGATATTTGATTAGTGCTTCTCAATTTATGCCTTACTAGTTATCTTTCGGTAAATAATATTTGCTTAAACCAGCTTGGTATTATTTTGCTGGTTGTGGAAAGATGAAACATTTTTTTTCATTTATCTTTATCAGTTTGCTTCTTTTTATTTTACTTTGGTATGTTTTTTAATTTTTACTTCAATTCTCTTGGGCACATATTTTAATTCTTAATAAAATTTTAAAGTCAATTTTTCAAGTATTTCTATTCCATATAAAGTTTGTGATGAATTTAAAATTGCTGGAAAGTAATTTCTACTGATAATCGTTTTGTTATTTTGGTCGTCAAGTTTGTAATTCCCATTTCCGATTCTTTCTGATTCTCTATTTTGTCGTACTTTCTGTCAGTTGGATCATTTCCCTGCTTGTAGTTACTATTCAATTTGTTTTATCTGAGATTGTGTAGATTTTCTTCACTCTGATTATCGTTGTTAGTTTTTTTAATGAACTTTTGCATTATTTTGTTTGTTATTTTTGGGGAACTAATCCACTAAACTAAAATATTGAAAATATCGTCAAAAAACTGCATGTAGGTATCAATTATCATAAAATTCTATGTAGGTGAAGCATACAAACCATTAAAAACAAGAAAAAGTAAGACCGAATAAGATTAAGTCTATACGAGTCTTAGTCTTCCTCATATTATGTAGACGTTATAACTTTAAACCCCATACAATGTTTTATATGAAACACCCTTTATTTTACTTCATCACCTCATTACCATTAGAAAAATATGAGGTTGTAATCTGTTATACTGGGAGTTTTCAAAATCATAACCAAGGAAATGCTCCACAGCCCCACCGAGATCAAGAAAGTCTTCTATGCTTCTATTTTTATTAAGCATTTCCCATAGTTAATGTTATTGGTTCTTAAATTATTTTAATTTTTCTATGGTTGGTACTATTCGGCAGATATACAAACCCCGTTTGACTTTGTAATATAATTCAATGTCCAAAAACTCTGTAATGCGCAATAATGCATAATAGTATAACCTTTAACATCAATAACACGCTTTACTAAAATTACAATTCATTTGTAGGAAACTATGAATGAAATAGATAATTAGATATGTAATAGTTTACCAGATTAATTAAGACCATTTAATTTGAGTGGAAAGTATAGTGTTGTTTCTTATTTCCCCATAAGTATGATAGTTAGTAAACTTATTTCAACTGTAAGCTAACTATAGAGATACTACAGATTGAGGCAACCAGCAATAGGCCGTTGTGTGAATGGGAACGTCCGTCTTAACTCCGGTACGAGAGAGGAATACAGAGTACTTATCAGATATTTGTCTGTCACTGTCTGTGTCTATAGCATCCGCGTAATCAGAGAATTAGTAAACTTATTTCAACTGTAAGCTAACTATAGATATACTACAGATAGAGGCAACCAGCAATAGGCAGTTGTGTGAATGGGAACGTCCGTCTTAACTCCGGTACGAGAGAGAAATACAGAGTACTTATCAGATGTTTTTCTGTCACTGTCTGTGTCTATAGCATCCGCGTAATCAGAGAAAGTCAACCAGAACCTTTGACTGTCTATTTCTTTCTTACAGGCTGACGGGTTCCGAGTTAGCTTCTTGCCTCTATTTGTAGTATCTCTATGAAGCTAACATAAACTTTCGTCATTCAGTCGCAATTGTATTGTAAGGCTTCGCAAAAAATGAGCAGCTGCTATTCCTAAACCAGATTCGCAAAAAATTATTAGGAGAGGCTCAAAATGTTGACACGCTTCTTTTCTAGGGATCCATCAAGATATTTTTCTCAGACAAACAAAACTGGGCCATAATATATCTTCAACTGTAAACTATCATATGGTAAACTATTTCATACCAAATGAAAGAAAATTACTAAAAAGCTGGAGCTTTAGATATATGGGAAATGCTTGATACAAATAGGCCAATTATACAGGGCGTTGAACTTGTTATGATCTTGACAGAAAATTGGTTATAACTTTTAAAATACCCCACATAAAAATTTCCTTATCGGAATGTTATAACAAAAATTCTTTTTCCATTCACAGACATTTTAAAAGCACATTTTTCAGTCGTCCAGTATTCTACCCTACATGTTTGTTGCAGTGCTTTAAAATGTGATTCCTAGAAAAATTATTTCAATTATGTATCTCATCTGTCTTTTGTATCAATAATATCGGTACACTCTTCCACTCTGTAGGTGTTTTTTCTTCATGTCAAGCCTCATGACATCCCTCTTCACGATAATTTCTTATTTAAGTTATTTCAGTAATGTTTCCAATCCAGAATTAAGCTCTCAGAGCTTAGGGACCGATTATATCTACTTATCTATTCTACTTCTTATTTCTTAGTGTACGGTCTGCTTTCTGAAGTATTTTTCAAATGTGTGATGCGTTTAAGATTTGAAACTATTATCTTTGACATCTATGATTTAGTACTTTTTACATCAACTCCATTTTGTTGTTGTCCTATGAATTTCTTAATTGCCATTATCTAAAGTACAATTCAATGGTAATGCATAATTTCTGACTCCAAACAATTCAATGTCTTCATTTAGTCAATATAGTGAGCATAAACAATTGTAAACAAGATTTAGTTGGGCTAATGCTTCGATGTATATACAGATACATGCAGTGAGAGACGGAACATAGGGATTGCTTCGATGCATATATACTCAACACCTCTTTTAAAGTTAACCTGTTGTTTCTTGTCAGTTTCTGCTTGCAGTCCCAAAGTAACCCTGATCAAGAGCTGAAAGATTGGATTGGATTGGGTCCCTGTGAGTCCCGTATGAGCTCTATAGTTTTTTTACTGTTATTTGATAGACAAATAGACACTGAGGATCTTATGTTTGAGAGCCCATGTTTTTCCAAACTGTTGGTTATAATTATTTCAGTAGCATATGAACTCGAAATTGATTATTTTCATTTTTCAGGCTTCAACAAAAACAGATGAAAATGACAACTTACAACTATCTAAAATATTTTGCACACCCAAAGATTTTTCCAGAGTGAATTTCGATCATTTCGAAATACTGGAAAGAAACAATTTCGATCCTCAACCAACTGGTATCTCTCCTAAAGATGAGTCGACGAAACAGCAACCGAAATCTTTCGCTAACGCTCAAGTTATGTTGAGAATCGGAGGAGATGATATCAAAGGAAAAAATTCTATAGAATGTCCTCCAAAATTAATGAACAAAGTGGGACAACCTTATCCTATTACGCACGAAACTGGAATACAACACCAAGCCAATCAGATTAGATCGTCAGCAAATCCTTTTCTTCCATATTCGTTTGTTCCCCAGTATTCTCCAATCTCACCGTATCTGACTGTGGCACCACTAGCTCCACCATTCGTGTTTCCTGGCTACATGTATAATTCACCTGAATTTGCAGCATCTTATGGTTACAACGGTAAGCACTATTTTCTTTTCTATTTTGTCATAACTAACAAATCATTAATAGTGTAAGCAGTCTTGGAAGAACTATATATAAACCAATGATCAGATATGGAGGTATTGCTTGGTAACCAAAACAATTAACAGAAAACGGGTCAGGCGAACCACTATCAGCTAAATCCTCAACTGGTGATATTTGGATTGTCGGAAGATTAGACGTTCCGTATTTGTCTGGGGAATGATTAAATAGCAGAGCAAATAGCTTGTGCCTTCTCCTCTGCGACTTGAGTTAGATAGCAGATCTCTAGCATTTGATCTCAACAGGTTGTAGTCACCCAGAAGAGTCTTTGATTGTATAAGCCCTACTAGATCTTTCCAATGGTCAGATCTTCTCTTTTTCTCGGCTCTACCTATTTCTTCCAATATTACATTGGGGCTGATTCCGCAAAAGGGTTCAGGCCTCCAGAAAGGTATTTCAGTCCCCCTCTTTGCTAGTTCATCTGCTATTTCATTTCCTTCTATTCCAGTGTGTCCTGGAATCCATATTGTTCTCGCCTAGTTCATTGAGTTTGTCTAGGCATTCCCACACCATTTTGGAACTGATTACACAAGAGCTCAGTGCTTTAATGGCTGCTTGACTATCCGACTATCCTTTGTCTTCTGTATCCTTTATCAATATTGAACTGGGCGCACTTTCTCTATGGCGTGAATTTCCGCTTGAATACTTGGGGTTTTTCCCAAGCTTTCAGAGTATTTGGTTCCTGGCCCGAACACTCCTATCCGAGTTCTTTCTATTGCTTTTGAGCCGTCTGTGTACCATTGAATGGCATTCTTTCCAAGTCTGGTAATGGTATTTGGATCCCATTACTTCTTGTTGCTTAATTCCGTAACGAATTTCTTTGAAAAGTTATACTTTTTCATCGTACCGCTTTGTGGCATGTCCCAGGTTGTCTGATTCCTAAGAAGTGAGGTGTTTTTTCAATGATTCCATCTCTACCTAGTCTGTATCTTGTTCTTTCTGCAACGCTTTCCACCACTATGATTATATGATAAATGAGATAATATTTTCAAATTCTGCTTTATGGTACAGCAGTAGTATCTTCTGTTTAAAAGTCAATAAAAAATATCATTTCCTTTTCACTCTGTCTCTCTTTATTACTGTTTCCCCATTCATCTTCACTTCGATTCTTGTATTCAATCATTTGCACATAATCTAATCTATTTTTACTTACTATTGCTACTGGACGTGACGCATTTTTCTCTCTTTAACTCGCTCTTTATTTTCCCCACTCTCAATCTGTCTATTTATCTTCTTGCATCTATATCCTCATATCTCTCATTCATACACACTGTCTCCTTGATCTTATCTCGCTTTCCCTATTAATCTTTATTTATATTTTGAACTGAATTACTGATTTTTAAATTTTAGGTATACCATCTACATCAAACAATGAATACGAATGTGAAAATTTTTTAGAGAATACAAACCGGGAACGCACCATAGCAAACATCATCAACGTAAACCATCCAAAAATTCTTCACAGCACAGATCTAAAAAACGACATTGTCCGAGAGACTCGGAGCCAACATACCGATATAAACAACACAGATGCTACCGTAGAAAAAGAAGATCGCACAAAAGATGCAAATGATCCACCCATTGTAATATTCCAGGCAGATAGACGCGAAGGTATCCATAACAGTGCTTTTAAAATGAATTCCTCACCGGAAAAAACCCTGGGAAATGGTCTAAATAAAGAAAGACCTATTCCATACAAGAAATTTCCGGGATTCAATGAAAGAGAATCGATGAGACCAAGTTATAATATGTTATACTCACATAATATCTTACTAGATCCATTAAGTAGAGAGGTCTTTAGAGATATCAGACCTATTTCTGATGACAACCTATATAAGCCAAGAGAAAATGTTGGTAAAATTAACGAGATAGTTAGTAACCCAAAGATACGCAAAGAACTACCCATTTTTGAAACAGAATCACCATTTTCCACGTTTATTGAGGATGATATATATGTTCCATTAACTAGAGATGTCTATGGAGCTACGAAAGGGAAGCTGATATCTGTCATATCAGATAAAGACAAGAAAACACAATTTTTCAGTCATTATACTTTATCACAATTAGATCCTCATGATAATAAAGGAAAGTGCATTGATTCACAGCCAACAAAACAAGACGGAATCCTTTTTAATGGAAATAAAGAAAAGAAGAAGCCTACACTTTCCAATGTAGAGTTAACATTATCAGAACCACCAATGTGTGGAGAAAGTACTCTTTCCATAAAAGACAGTGGAGCAGCTCCCGTTCATATACCAGTACTGGAACCAGAATTACATTTTTCAAATTCTGCACTGAAGGACATTCCATTATCTAAACTTGATTCACTGCCAATAAAAAAAGAAGGAATACTTTCTATTGGAAATAAAGACAAGAA
>CAJUYG010000282.1:12775-28898 GCA_910591675.1 Galerucella calmariensis | reverse complement strand
CTCCTATTTATATACCTCCAGTTATAAAAGAGACCCCAATTTCCATTGAAGCTAACAAGGAGGCTCCAATAGAGATGTCTGTAGAAAAAGAAACTCAAAAATCAATAATATGTGAAGAGCTACCACCTAGCAGTTGTGAGAGCACAAAACCTATATACGAAGAAGCTGAGATCGATGTAGTTTATCAAGAGTGTCCCATTTCCATAGTAGCTATTGAGGAAACACCGATATCTTTAACTAGTACAAAAGAAGCTGACATTGATCTAGGTGCTTCACTAGCAATATCATCGACTAGAGAAGTACCCCTTTATATATATTCAATAATTGAAGAAACACCAATCTCCATTCCAGCTTTTAAGGACGCCCATATTGAATTATACAAAAAGGAACCTTGTTCAGATAACGCTTACATAGAATCGTCAGCATCACATTGCGATTTTGATAACATCAAGCCCGTACATGGAGAAACTCCAATTGCTGTGGTAGACTGTAAAAATACTCCCAAGAAGGAGACACCGATATCTATACCCAATATCAAAAAGGAAGCACCAATTGAATTAACTGTACACAGAGATATTCCTTCATTCATTTTAAATACAGAGAAGCCTTGTTCCGAGGATGCTCACAAAGGATCACTTTGCAGCTCTGATAACATTAAGCCCGTACATGAAGAAGCTCCTTGTGCTATCATCGACTATGAAAATATTCCCATCTCTTTAGCACCCAAAAAGGAGACCCCGATATCTATACCAGCTCGTAAGGAAGCTCCATTAGTACCTTTCCCGAATATTGCTTTTAAAGAATCGTCTATATACATACCACATAGTCATTGTGATCATGTTAAACCTGCTTGCGAACAAACTCCTATGGACGTTACAGTCTATGAAGAAGCTTTCGTACCTTCAGCAGTTGTTAAAGATGAACCAATATCGATAACTACTCCAAAGGAAAGTCCCATCAATATGTCTTCAATGAAAGAAGCAGTCTGTAAAGAAGCACCCATTTTGTTAGCAGCCACTAAGGAAGCACCGATATCAATGACTGCTGAAAAGGAAGTTCCTATCGATATAGCAGTTTATAAAGAAACTCCCATTTCTATAACAACAGTTAAGGAGACTCCGATCACTATAACTGCTAAGAAAGAAGCTCCAATTTCCATTCCAGCTTATAAGGAAACTCCGATTGAATCTATCATTTGCGAAGAAACACCAATCTGTTTGACAGCGGTGGTATTCGAAGAGAGTCATATTCCATTAACTACACATAAAGAAACGTGCAATGAAGCTCCGCTGTCTATATCTCCGATACATCCAATTTCTTGTGTAGACACCGGAGTTTGTCAAGAAACTCCCATTTGTGTACCAGTTGAAACAGATTCTAATTTCTATTTGTATCCAGTTGGTAATGGCGTGAATAAAGAATGTCATGTACCACAACACTATGATGACTCCTGTTCATCATCCAACAACCAAAAAGAGAATATATCAGTGGAAAAGGAATTGCCTTCTCATGTTTGTGGTGAAGAGGAGAGAGAAAAATCAATTTGCAATGATTGTGAATATACGTTAGGGAAGCATACGTGTAAAGAGGGTCCAACTGGTTTCACATATCCTGAAAGTCCAGTGGTGGTAACTTTAAACACCATCGAACAGATGATGGTGCCTCCACATTCTCATAATGAAATGTGTTACGTAGATATTCTACCCCAAATGGAAGAATGGTTGAATAACTCATTGGTTCCTTACGACTGTAAGGAATATGGAAGAAAATTTTTAGTATCATACCCAATTTCACAAGGTATTGTTCCTGATTTACCAAATTGCAATGTTTTCTCCAGCACACCAATTTGTAATGAAGAATTATCCAGCATAAACTGTCCATGTTGTCAATTGAAAGGATTCTGCGATTGTATGAATTGTCAAGGTGGACGGAGTACGATATGTCCTTATGGTAAAAGATTTAGCACTGATGTAGACTCACTTTTCGAAATTGTACCATCTGATTGTTCCCAATCAATGGATTATAAAATAAAATACCCACCTCAATCTTCCTCACATTCAAAACTATCGCTACCCCTTCCTTATTCAACAGGCTATTCAACTTCGTATAAGTCAACTTCTTTAAGCGGTTATTTGAAAGTCGGGGGAGAGGTCGTTTACAATGGGCTTTCGACAGTGTCAGGTGGTGGATTCTATACTGATTCTCACAACCATGTCTATTACAAACAACCCTGCATCAAACAAATAGTTTCTAAACCATTTCCTAATGATGTAGAGCTACAGGTAAACTGTTATCAGCCTCCTAAGGTTTTTAGTTTTATTCCGAACCATCCAGCTCTTCCTAATTACAACAAACCCTGTTATGTTCCCACTGACAATATTCACTACAATAAACTGCACCCATACGGTGATAAAATAATCTCACAGCGTAAGTATGTCGCTAGTGATGATACACTTATGGTACATAAAGATACTTCTTGTTCTTATTCTTAAAAGAAATATTATTTATTTGAATTTATTAACTATATTAATTATGTAGATAGGTAGTCAGGAATATTTTTTTTTCGGTTTTATTTATTTGTGTAGTAGAATAGTGATTTTTTTATACATTATTTTATAAATAAAAAAATAGTTTTAACGTTGTTGTTTTATTGAAAATATGATTTGCTGCAAGAAAAAATAAAGCTCGACATTTTCATTTATAAGAGACAAATTTTGTACGAAACTGTTAACAATAAGATATTTTAAAAACTATGGATCATTTTTCACATTATTGTTCATTTTGGATTGCATAAAATCATCCACAACTGGAATTGGAATCGTAGGTAGATTTTCCAAAAACTCTTCTACCTGATCTTCGATTTGCTTCCTGACTTCACTTTGAGCTTTCACCCTGTTCACCATCATCCTAGATGACAAATAGCTTGTGTTAACCAATTTATTTACAAAATTAAATATGGCATCGTCAGCTGGCCTTAGAATAGAAAGTCCGTTGTTTGGCCTGTGGAAAGACAAAAACAATTAAACGCAAAAGTATACTTTGGCAAGTTTATCCGAAGCCGTGATAAAATGCAATCGAAAACATTCGATATTGCCACGTTTAACTATAAATAAGCTAAAGTGCTAAGTTTATATTGATAAAAATTAAAAAAGGGACTTGTTATTATTAACAATATCATTAAACGTTAATTCTTTAATGTGCTTGTTTTCTTGGATTTTTCTATTGACATTATTTTTTCAATTTATGAATATTAAAAGATGGCACTTTTCTAAATATTTAATGTGCTTCTTCAAGCTCTGGCAGCGTTGTACGAAAACCATAATTACCACACCCTCAGAATTACATAATTGGTGATTTTTATCGAAAGCTGACTTCTTATTGGCAAGCGCGTGCGTGTGTTCTATCCAGTGGCGTTGGTATTGTCAGTGACCTTTGTATTTTCAATTTTACTTGGTAAAATAGGTAACGTACGCCATTTGTACGTTTATAACAGATATGAGCCATGTTTCCTCGCCTCTTACCAATGCCCCGTAGCTTCAGATAAACTTGCCAAACTATAAATAATCATAATATACTCAATTCCACTTCTTTTTGCGTATTAGTAGAGACCTTACAAAGATCAGACCATTCACTGAAGATTCAACAACTACTTCTCTTGCTATATGCCACGACAGACATTGAATCACACATTTAAACGGGGTTAAGGTATCTGCAAGTTAAAACCAATCATTTTGGTTTGTAATTAGAAGGGACAACATAACTTGTAGACCGGTGTTGGATGTAATGCTGAAATCGGAGCATCACATCATTGAAAGAAAATGTTAATAAATGCGACTACTCCAACTCCATAATTGCAAAATAAGAAACATTGGAGTCTCTATTCATATTATTGGAGTTCTCTCAATCTTATTCCTCAAGCGAAATGATACCAGAGTGAATATCTTGAAAAATACAGTTTTCCATGTTTTTTGTACAGTATTTGTACTTCAACGTGTCTGCAAAAATATGTGGACATTTTGAAAGGGCCTCAAACTATTAGATCTAAGCTTGGTTCTCGTCGGAGTTGATAGAACTTAAGCTTACGGATTCCACCATGTAACATCGACCAGCTAGCTAAAGAAGGCTCTAAAGGAGCCTTCACAGGTCCGGAACCGTTTTGTGGAATCACAAAGGATCACATAAGAGGGGAAGTCGGGAACTGGTTAGTTAAGGAACACCAACTCAAATGGAGGCTGACATAAGGACACCTCCATGCTAAGAGTCTACTGAATAAGTTAGACAAGGAACTCTCGTCCAGGCTGTTGAGACTGGTTAAGAGAAATTTGAAGACAGTTACCGACCAGTGACTGGACACTGCACCCTGAGGAAGCATCTACACAGGATGGGCAAAGTTAGTGAACCTATGTGCACAAAATGTGAACTCTACTCACATACTCTGCTTCTGTGAGAGCTTAAAAGGACTCAGACGGAAGCACTTTGGAGTGGAAATAACACCATCACAACTACTGAAGATTCCTCCAGATAAACTGGTAGCCTACATAGAAGACACGTAGCTTTTGGAATGGAAGTAGGTAGATAACATAGGAAATGGTACGAAGATTCAGTTCAAGTGCCTGGGCTGTTGAGCCCAACCCAAACGTATAAATGAATGAATGACCACCTTATTCAATTGATAGGAAGCAAAAGAAAATATTTTCAGTTAGACCTAGTTTAAGTTACGAGAATTTATTTATAGTTTTATGTTTGTTGGATTATTTTAATGTAATTTGAGCTGGGATTCTTACCTTTTTGCGGATTTTTCAGGAATTTCTATGGAATCATCATCTACAATTTCTACAGGCACAGAGAGTATGACTGGTATCTACAAATAAAAATGATGAACTGCTACGGCAAATTGAGTCGAGAACTATAAATTCTGTGATAAATAAAAGCTTAGAAATATATTTAAAATACTTGATACAAAAATACTGATATTTCCCTTAATGATTGTTTTCAAAAGTCTCACATAATTTGAGAGATGTGGAAATGTGAGTTTTCTTTTCAATATTTAGTTTGATATTTTGAACTTACTAAGAACGTAGCGACGAACACAAAAATCACGATTGCTTTCACCATTATTATACTACTAGCGAAATTTGAATATTAAATAATAATTATTTGCAATAAATATTTGGTAAGCAATTGTTTTATAAACTGCTAATTCATTTATTTTATTATAACCTCATTTGCTGTACAAATTGTATTATGTAAATAAAAATTGACGTCTAGTTTATCAGGCCAATGTTATATAAAAAAATATTGTAAACAATAGGGATGTTATTGAGTTTTTTTGTTAAACACTAATGCAATTCTCATGTTTTAATTCGGTGAGTCAAACAAATTGATACTTTAAAACGTGATACTGAGTTCAAAGGGTGTATAATTATCCAATTTATTTTAATGAAAACAACAATAATTTCCATTGATTCAATGATTCAACTAAACGCACAATTTTGATTCAATTCAATTCAATTCAATTCACACCCTAAAGGTGTGTGTGTGGAAAAAAATGGCTCGAAAGCAGGTCCATTAGCCACAGAATTTCGTCATAATCTAACAAAAATATCTCTGCTAACATTTGTCTCTGTAGTTCTAAAGGTGGTTCTAACGTCTCTACTCGAAGTGGTTCGATAGGTGTTGATTTATTTCATCGCTCCTATGCACAACCTCAAGGCTTTGCTTTGTAAGACATCCAGCTTTCGTAGTTCTTTCTTGCTTGCACAGCCATATAACGTGCTGCCATAGTCAATAATAGACCTTATGTATGATTTGTAGAAGATTAGTGCAGTTTCAGGATTTGCACCCCACCATGTCTTCATTATAGATAGGAGAAAGTTTAGTAATTACTTTCTTTTACTAGAATTTCATCTATATGTGTTTATGAACATCTTAAAATGTAAAACGACAAATTCCCCAATATTATACAAACACAAGAGATTCTTCTATTCAGAAATAACAGCTATGAACAATGCAGTAGTCAAACAAATTACAAATACATATCAAAACTATACACCAATATATACAGATGCTTCCAAAAATAATTAAGGGACCGGTTCTGAAATTGTAATACCTCAACAGTAACAACACTGTTACCAACTAGATAAACATACATCCATTTTCAGTGCAGAATCTATAGCCATATTAAAAGCAATAGAATATACAATACAAAACAATATTGGAAAATCTTTAATTTTTACTGATTCACTTGCTGTCCTAAATAGTTTAAAATCGCACATAGAAATAAATTCAAAGTACATATTAATCCATATACAGGGTGGGGCACTTCCAGTTAGCGTTAAGTTGCAAAGTTAATGATTGAGTACCCTTAATAAAATTCTGATTTAAGAGACCTTTAATTTATCAATAATAAATCATACAACGAAGCACTTACTGTCAAAATAACAAATTTTAAATTTTTAAAAACTTTGCATCGGCGTATCATGTCATAGGTAACTAGATGTCAGCAAATAATTGAACATTAAAAAACAAATATAAAATTTCTCGAGAACTATCAGAGTTAGATATAGGCAACCCTAATACCAACTGAAAGGTAATAAATTCCCACGTTTAACAGACCCAACAGATACAGGGTGTTCCGTTTAAATTAAGCCAGAAATTTATGTATTAAATAGTTATAGGGTTATACTGTCATATTAAAAACACCCTGTATATGATAGCATACCGGTAAATATTGGAAACAGAATGTTAAAAGCTTCTAGTGAGATGGTGTACAGCAAATGTGGTTATCCGTTTTTATTTTGAATTTTCATGGTCACAGCCACACTATTTCAGAAAATCAAAAGAAAATTTAAAAACAAGACATATACGAAGAAATGGAATATTGATAAACTACAACAGGAAGATGTCCGAAGTCAGTACAGAGAAAGTATACAGAAACAAATTAGAGAAATACCAGAAGAAATTACAGAGATACAGTCAGAATGGAATATGATTGAAAGATGTATAAACGCAGCAGCAAAGGAGAAAATAGGTATCGTAGAAAACATAACACAAAAAAAATGGTTTAATGAGAAATGTAAGAAGATAGTGGAAAAGAAGAAATTGTCTTGGATAAAATATGTTAGAACCAATAGTCTTGCAGATAGAGTGGAGTACGAAAAACTAAGAAAAGAAGCAAAAAAAATATTAAAAGCAGCTATGAAGACAACAATTGAAAATTTAATCAGTGAAATAGAAAAAGAGAGCTTTAATAAAAACACCAAAGTATTTTATCGTAGAATAGATGACCAAACTAAACCATACAAAAACAAAATAACCGGAATAAAAAATGAAGAAGGAAAAATAATAGAAGAAGAAATGGAATATAAAGAAATATGGATGCAGCATTTTAAAGAGTTATCAACAGAAACGGAAGATACGGGAGAAATAGATATACAAAAAGTGGATAACGAGGAAATAATCTCGAAACCAACAAAAGAAGAAATAACGGATATAATTAATAAATGTAAAAATGGAAAGGCGCCAGGTAGTGATGGAATTAATATAGAACTTATAAAATATGGAGGAGCCGAGCTGATAGAAAATATAATAAATAAAATATGGGAAGATGAAGAAATGCCAGAGGAATGGAATATAGGTCAAATTATAACGATACATAAAAAGGGGGATCAACAGATATGCAAAAACTACAGAGGAATTACTTTACTTAACACAGTTTATAAGATAACATCAACAATTATACAAAGGAGATTACACGAGACAGGAGGGGTAGCAGGAGAATACCAATATGGGTTTAAGAAAGGAAGATCTACGACAGATGCTATACATATACTTAAACAGATCATAGAAAAGGCTATCCTATACAATATTGATTTTGAAATTCTATTTATAGACTTCCAGCAAGCTTTCGATCTAATCCGGAGAAATCAATTAATAAAGTCATTAAAAGAATTGGGGGTATGCGATAAGCTGAGAAGATTGATAAAAATGACTTTCGCAAAAACAGTAGCGGAGATAAAAACCCAGAAAGGAACAACAAGAAAATTTGAATACAACAAAGGAGTCAAACAGGGCGATTCATTGTCAGCGACACTTTTCAATTTGGCCCTAGATTATATATTAAAAAAGATAAGTAAAGGAAACTTGAGAACAAAGGGAGGTCAAATAATAGCATACGCTGATGATGTTGCGCTAGTGACAAAAAATAGGAAAATTATGGAAGAAATGCTAGAAGAAATAGTGAAAGAAGGAAAAAAAATTGGTCTTAAAATAAATGAGGATGAAACAAAGCTATTGAGAATCAAAAAGAAGTGTGAATATAGGAATATTAAGATTGGAAATTATAATTTCCAAGAGGTAGATAAAATGAAATACTTGGGTATAACAATATCTAATGACGGAGACAAAGGAACCGAAATAAAAGAAAGAATAGCAGCCACAAATAGAGCATTCCATACCAATAAAAAGCTGTTAAGAAGCAAACTAATGAGTAAGAAGACGAGAATGAGGGTATATAAAACAATTATAAGACCTGTATTCATGTATGGATCAGAAACGTTAACAATGACGAAAAAAACATCAGGAAGATTTGAGAATACAAGAGCGTAAGATATTGAGAATGATATTAGGAATGAAAAAAGTTGGAGATGAATATAAAAAACGAACAAACATAGAATTGGCACATGAAATAGGAAAAGATATAGTGCAAAAAATTAAGGAACAGAGGATAAAATGGTTGGGACACTGGTTTGAAGATTATCAACGCCCAAGGAAATACATAACTAACATCAGTCGTATGAAGTTTGGACATGCTTGCTATCCTGCACATTTACGTAAAATCACTATCCTGGATAGTAACTTCTAAATTTAGAAGCTGAAACACCTCTCAATATTATGTATTTATTATCTACAAATGAAAAATATATTCGACTGCCTTATGAGTTTTGTTACTGAGACAAATATTAAATTGTAGTTATTAGTAAATCTTGCAACCCTAATTGTCTATCCTACTGTATTATTTACCTTACTTACCGTGGTCTACCTTGTATTCGTTGTTGTGAAAAATGCCCTGACAGACCCCTGGGCGAGAAGAGAGTGACCTTTATAACTTAAGCCTTTGTGTTAGGAAAAATACCTTTTGGGACATTTTTGTGAGATAATTAGATAGGGAAAATAGACGTAAAAATTGTCACACATCATTGTCACATTTAACACTAGTTTCAATATTGTCTGAAACAGGTTCAAAACGTTCAAACATTTCACCAACTTAGTGTCTGGCTGCACGGGCTATGCCTCAAAGCCAAAAAAAATAAAAAGCATTATTGTGGTTTGATTCCCAAAAAATAAGAGAATAAATAATAAGTAATGCCACAAGGAACTTACAGAAGATACTCGAAAATCAATTTTCAGTTCTTTCATAAAATTTAGGAACCCGTTAGAGCCTTTCACAAGACTGCAACCAAATAGAATTCCTGGCAGGGGACATAGCAAAAAACATTAATGGATATAAAATAATAGCCGTCAAAATAAATCAGAGATAAAAAACAACTCCTTCTGTCACTATAACAGCAATATGACATGGAATTAACCTATAAGTATTTCATCACATCAGTATTGTGGTTCTATGTCATCCCTCATGTAGCTAACTTCTCTTTTAGTGTATGTACGTCACAGTATAAATGGCGAATTATTAAAATTATACGAAAAAAAAATTCAAAGTCATAAAAGCCTTGTGAGAATAATAATATTAAACCTAATTGATTCCTCATTATAATTTTGTCCTCCACTAACTCTTAACATTGTGAATCCATAATATTTTTGTTAGGTTTAACACCTCATTGTATTGAGAGTATCAAACCTATACTTTTTCTTCTGTCACTTTCTCAGCTTCAAGCCCATTTGTGGACCAAGTCTTGCCTAGGAGAAACATCAGTCCGCTTGGATTTTGACAGTCTTTTCTGTAAGGTTGTGTCGCACATACGTCGCGCATACGACTGCAACTTCTCGACTTCTAGTGGGTTATTCTTATGTGAAACAGAGTCTATCTCTACCTCATATTTAGCGCCGAGGAGAAGTTGAGTGGTTATTTATTCTCACGATATCTTTAGTGGATTGTGTGTTTAGTGATTGATGAGTTAGGTTGTCTTGCAGCCTAAAGTAACCCCTTCCTACAAACCTACAAACCCTTTCCTACAAACACATTTAAATAACATATTTTCATCACATAAATTATGCTAACAGTTTTGTTGGCCCAGTTACTTAAAATGGAGATTTTTTTATTCAATAAAATACAGTCAAGCTGTTTATAAAACCACAGAAACTCCATACTTTTTCTTTTATGGTTAACAAAAATTGTAAGCACATAAACACTATATTATTATATGGTTTTAACCATATAATGAGTAGATTCCACGAAGTGAGGGTATATACAGTTAACTCAACTATATTATTATTCTATTATAGCTATAAGAAGGATGTTTTCCCAAGTCGACAAGCTCGAATAAAAAACCATTATATTTTGAGGACAATAAACACATCAGTTTCAGTACAATAAACCTTGAACTACCATTTACAATAAAAATTGTATGTTGTATTGTAAAGTAATAGTGAGATAAAGAAATGAATTAAATAAACAAAAATATGTTTGTACTGACATTGGATCTGGCAATTATTCTTGTTGAAAATTTGGTTCTTTTTTTTAACAAATATACAGGGGAGGAAGTTTTAAGTGTGGTAATGGTGTTTTTGGAATATATTTCTTCAACTATTTTTGGTATACATGCTTGAAATACGCCAATTGCATTGCAAACAAAATTATACAGGAATCACACCAGCTTTAACATTTTGGATTTTGAGTAAACAAGTTATAGGTAGTAGTGTTTCAATTGAATGTATTTCTGAGGCCCGGTTTATCAATAGCCCATATTATCCATCAGTTAAGTATCCGTCGGATAAAAGTAACCAGCAAATAAAGTTCCAGTTTGTTTGGAAGCGGTTTATCAACTCGTTTTTATTCTCTAGTTTGTTAACTAACAGATAAAGAAAGTTGGCAATGCTGACGAATGAATTTAAGCAATCTCCCAAGAACAGGGTCAGGTCACAAGAATTAATATTTTTGTTAGGTTATTGGTGAATGTTTATCCCAACGACCGTTGGTTTATCCAAAGGTTTATGTGTTTTTACTTTTCTTTCTTGAAGAGTTTTTAGTTGTTGATAAATATGAATTTTCTAAATGATTATATTCTGGATAGCTGCGAGGACGAGGATATTGTGCAAGTTCTTGAGTACGAAAGAAGGCCTTATACAGTTAGGGAAAAAGTGGACAACTTCGAAAAGGGGTATGACAAGAGAGACTGTTCTATCAATATTAGAATTGATTGAGGATTCACTTGAATGTCGAACTTCTGCTTTACCCTGCATCCTCCTCTTTTGATGTCCAGGTTGCCCCATCCGTTTTTACATTTTTATGTTTATTTGCAATTTTTAGAAGCAAATTTCTCTCCCCAGCTGTGAAATTGCATCCACTTTTCTCAGTAGTACTAGTACTTTCCATTTTTTACTTTGCTCAAAACCCAAGTAAATTTGACACAACACCACAACGAAATCAAAACACAACAACTCTACCGAATAAAGTGAGGTTATGTAATAAACCTCAACCTCCAGATATCGACCTATCCGCCAGTTGAAACTGAAAGATAAATATTTGACATTTTATCTGCAGGATAAAGTTATCCTGTTGTTGATAAATCGACCTTTCCAAAATAACTGGTAGTTAAGCATAATAGAGGAGTTCAGTCTAAGGTCAGTGTGGCCAACAAAAAGTGTTTTGTTCTTACAAGAATGACAGTTAAGGTCTACCCTCCAAAACATGAGATTTTTGCATGTTTTTTATCATTGCGAACATCTATATTGCTTTATTAAAATTATGTCATTAACGAATTTCTTACCTAAGGTCGACATACATTTTATCTGTTACTTTTTGGCAGTTCAGTTGACATATTTTGAAAACAATTCTTAACATAATATGCCATTGATTATAATTTTGAGGTTAAGTTTAAAATAACATTCAACAAACATAAGACATACGTAAAACAGCAGAATACGTCACCGATTATGACATAACGGCAAAGGATGGTTGAACAAACTATATCTCGTCACATCTCTTGCGATTATAGAAATCTTCGGAATGATAGTATCAATTCAGAAAACTTTTGGGTTATTTGACACATATTTGACATTTTCTAAACTGCTTTAGCTTTGCGGTTTTGCTTTTCAATCTATTATGGCTTTTTTCCATTCTTCTCAAGACTTGTAGAATGAGGCCAATTCTATGCTATAGATCCCGTGTCATGGTACCAATTTATCGCATGCAAACGATGTGAAATAGTTGTTAGGTAACGTGACGTCACTAAAATAGAATTCTATTTGTCTTGATCCTGGTACTGGTCTTCAGCAAATTTTATACTGTCCTGGTAAGGCTACTACTTATAGCATCAGTTAGGCACTGACAGGCAAGCCTATGAAGATAGCTCAAATTCAGGCTTCCTTTGATCTGTTTTTGTCCACCAGACTGACATAATAACCATTGATCTAACCACAGTTCTCTACAGCCAGAGTATGATCCGTGAATTTGATCCCCATATGTTACACACCAGTTTGGCAGACAGTAGAGTTGAGTAGAGTCACTTTTCACTGGCTTATTTTGTAGGGCATTTGTGAATTACCATTCTCAGAGCTTAATGATGGGTAATGTCCTGTGAGCAGTGATAGTTGAAGTGATTTGATATTATTAATATAGCAAAACTATTTTTATAGGTGGCAAACAATTCTGTATAGTATTGAATTGATAGTGAACCTTATAACTATGGGGAAATCTGAAACGATAAATATAAGTCTTGAATATCATTAAAAATAGACCGTCAAGATCAAAATGTCAAGATGGATAAATAAACACAATGTATCATGTAAGACGTTGTAATAATATGAAATTATTTTAATCAAATATTAATACATACATTTAAGTTAAACACTTCGCAGGATTGGAGATCAGCTGCCCTAGCTTCACCACTCTAGCTCGTGCATCTACTAACCCATCTACGAAGGTACTACTTGGTGTTGAGTTTCTGCCCAAAATTACAACAAAATAAGTAAAAAAACCAAGTTTAGTGATACACATTCATATGACGTAACAGTCTTATTCTTGCATTGTTATTTGGAAACTTACGTAGATATTTTCAATTATCGAGAGTGTTGAGTGGGTCTATGCGGGAGCTTATACATAATTTACGTTTCCTATTAATTTGTGATAATACCCCTATTTAGCATAAAACATCAGCTAAGTATTCAACCGAAATAAAAAAGTAGGATATGTTTTGTCTTCTTTCCAATATTTAAGGATAATAGTGGAAGATATTTTAAAATGTCCTCTAAATCTGTAGCATTTTTCTTCCCACAAATACATTTCATCTAAAACATCTATGATTGTAACCTTTCTGGTATGACATCTCAATTTTATCCATCTTAAGAGTTTGGTAATTAACTGTCTCCTTTTGTCTATCTGTTTCTTACCCTTATCCTCTTCCAATTCCCGCATTTTCAGTATATCCATGTTTTTCCCAGGCAACGGTAGCTCCTACATCTATCGCTTTAAACAATCTTTCTCACCACAAACCACTGATTTGAATCTCTCCTTCGCTATGGACTTCCTTCTGGGGTTTGAATCATTATCTTAAAAAGGTTTTGCGTGCATTTTTCTTCTCCCCATGTGGCACCTATTGTCTTTAATATCCAATACATTTATCCCACGATCTTTTAGGTCTTCCACTTTTTTTGTTTTTACCTATTTTTGCCTCCCACACATTCTCAACTGGTCTAGAATCTTCCATCATTTGTAAATAGCCTCCCCAAGTCAATTGTCTTCACTTCATGAGTGAACTTATTTCAACATCATGTCGTATTTCGACATTAATCATGTTATCTAACTTCGTGACACCCACCTCAGATATGTCATCTCTGAAGCTTGCTATGCACTTTTTTGTTCATGTTTCACAGCCATACGTCAATATTGGTCTGTGAATTGCTTTCTCTTCTTCAATACTTCGTTTTTATTTATATTCTTCTGTTGATTTCTGCATCTTCATTACCAGTGTTTTCGATTTCTGCTCCAAAATATTTGAATATATTTATTTATTTTTAACTTTCTGATCTTCAATTGCTTTATTCATTGCCATAATGGCAGGCTTTTCCAAATTAATTCTCATGCCGTATTACTTTAGAGAATTTCTCCAGGTGACAAAATAAATTGATAATAAATAGATCTTGATAGGCCATGAGGACTACATCATCTGCATACTTCCTCAGATATTCTAACTGCTTGCAAGCTTTTACATGCCAACCACACATATTTCTTAGTGTTATTTGTGCATATATTTATCATAATATATCATCCACGAATATACTGAAGAGCAAAGGACTCAATCCTCCTCCTTGTCTTACTTCCTCTGTAGTTATAAAAGCCACCGACCTGAAGTTTTTACTATACACAGTCGACATTATGCTTATACAATCTCTTGATTGCCCTTCTAAATTTTTAAACCTCATTTCCAAACTTCCATATATTTACGCCCTTGAAACTTTGTCAAACGTTTTTCCGATATCCATAAATCGAAATAAAAGTTGTGAGACCTGACGAATAGTTTTGTCGCTTAGTTGTTTAATGGTGTATATAATATGATATTGCACACTTCATCCCGTACAAAATCCACTTTAAGCTTCGTTTAGTATGTTTCCTACTTTGGGCCGTAGTCTGTTATCCAGGATTTTTACATATACTTTCATCGATGAACACATTAAACTTTTAACATTCATACAATTGAAAACAAGCTGGAAACGGTAAACATGAATCTTATCTTAAACTTACAAACTGGCTGGTTTCAGTTTAAACTTAAGAGCGTACCAGTTACCAAGTACCCTTAATATTATTGCGTAACAGAATACCAGCGCTGATTGACGCCTTTATAGATAGAGAGTAAAATTGCAGTCTATCATTGTACAGTGTGTGCTTGAATACAAAGCGTATAAACCAAATCTTGAAATGGCAGCAAAATTAGCATTATTTTTTGTGTTCTTCCTAGTAGCTGTTTACGTGAGTATTCTTAATGCTTTATCTATTATTATTATTGAATCGATATTTTTATAAAATAATTTTGATAAATTTTGCTTTTGAAAGTATTATTTGAATGTATCTTAAACATTTGCATTTTTATTGTTCACAACATGTATTATAACTTTAGTTATTATTATTATTATCATTAGATTTAAAATTATATTTCGTGTTTTTTAACAGCTTTTTGGTCTAGCTTAGTTATAAACTATTGAAATTCGCTACAATTAATGTTTATTAAATTTATTTTCACACATAACTTGGACTAAACCATCGAAACACTCAAATTCTTTCTCCCTTCAGTCCAAAAGGGGTTCATAATTAAAAAAATTCTTTCAACAAACGCCTTTTATAAGATTTACGGTCCTTTACTGAAGATCTTCACAAATTCAACTATTTTTGATATATTTTTTTTAAAGGTGGGGAAGGATATATTTTTTTAATTTAACATCAGTATAACTATGCAATGATATCCGTTGATCTTAACTAGAAGTACTACATATTTGTGATATGAAACAAGAACTAGATTTCCTTGTGAAGAATTAGAAACTAGAAGAAAACGTAAGGGACCCACAATATGAAGTCATCAGAGAACTTACAGATCTAGGGAGCTCTCCACTATCAAACTATCTTCTTAAGAAACAATTGTAAAGATCAAAACCTTCAATCTTTCCTGCTTTTTTTTAAAGGAGCCGTCCCTACGCTGGCATCACCTCAGCCTCCAGGGCTTATTGTGGATACTCCCAGTGTTCTGAATACAGCCTATTCAGCCAATCCGTTCTTCTGGAGTCATTTGGGGTCTACCATACAGTTTCTGCCTTCTGTAGTCCAACGTCTCACAGTTGCATAATATATGCAGAGCTGTTTCGGTATCTTTTTTTTTGCATCTTCTGCATGTAAGGTCTCCGTTATACAGACCTATCTTGTTCAGGTGGTCCTCTGTGGGAAAGTGACCTTAGCCTC
>CAJUYG010000282.1:0-12765 GCA_910591675.1 Galerucella calmariensis | reverse complement strand
ATTATAAAAAGACTCTTCTAAAGAAAAATTTAACTTACTTTACGCACTAGTGCGTAAAGAAAATTACTATTGAACTTTTGTATTTTAATTAAATATTCGCTAGTAGAAAAAATATTACATAAATAACTATTCTTGGGCTACAATTCAATTTTATCTATCTTTATGTTTTTTCTCACTGTAATACATTGTTTCTAATGCATGTTAAAATATTGAGTACTAGAGACACTTTTATGAATTAATAGCTAGGTTTAACTCTAGTTTTCACGTTTATTCAGGTATTAAAGGGTAAATACGTGTTTTCGCGAGAGTAGATATACTAAGCCATTACTGGATCGGAAGTGGACTGCGCATGTGCAAGAGTCACGTGTCGCAGACTGCGCATGTGTCACGTGTCATCTGTCAAACGTCACATGTCACGTCAAACGTCACATGTCATCTGTCAAACGTCACATGTCACGTCAACACGTGTCACGTCAAACGTCACGTGTCACACGTCACATATCATCTGTCAAACGTCACATGTCACGTCAACACGTGTCACGTCAAACGTCACGTGTCACATCGCGCCGCCATTTTTAATCCCTAATTATTTTGTGTCGCAACAGTCCGCCATTTTTAATCCGTTATTTTAAATTGAAAAAATTTTGTTTTCTCCTGGGATCGAACCCGGGTCCTTCGCATTCATAGCTATACGCCTAACCCACTCAGCCATGGAACTCTCCGAATATTAGATTCGAAAAAAGGTAGTGTTGCTGCGAAGGAGTGTATGCTGTAATAAGTGTGACAAAGAAGGTAGGAGTTGGACAGAGAAAGTATTCGCACCGAAAGATCCGTAAAATGTGACGTAATCGAGAAAGATCCGTTAGGATGATAAGACAGCGCGCGCACCGTACGCTTCTTACTGTAAAATGTGACGTAGTCGAGAAAGATCCGTTTGGATGATAAGGCGGCGCGCCAGATTAAAATAACATCGTGTCACCGGAGTGTTCTTTTGTAATATGTCTTCAGAAGAGTGCAGTCATCGTTTTGAGGAGTTCATTAAGAATATTGATAAATTAGACATTGCTTTTTACGAAGATAAAAGTGAGGTTATAAATCAACTGAAAAATCTCAGTTTATCTGATAAGGAAGTGACGTGGAGAAGTCTTCACTGGTTGCCTGAAGAGTTCCAAGCCCGTAGACTACCGCAAACTACTTATCCGTTAAGACGTATTCAACCTACACCATGTTCAACAGAACAGAAAAGGATATAAAAAATGAAATTAATAACGTTTTCGCCATGTCATGTGTAATATTAGTGGCTGTATTTGTTTTAATTTTAAAAATTATTTTAAAAATTGTAAAACGAAAATTCCAATCTTCATGTAATATAAAAGTTGATGAATATACAGAGTGTTTCAATAAAACCCATGTTTTTTCAAAAAACTTTATTTATAATGGTAATACAGTATTTGAAAACCAGTGGCGGAGGCGTTGTACATTTCTTTCGGTACACGAATATACTCCAGTGGCGTGGCAGGGGTTTGGATCGTGGGCAAAGTTTCCTGTTTCACACGGCGTACCATCAAATTTGCAAACGTCAATAATATGTGGAAAAATACCGTGGCATTTCTTTTGCAGAAACTCGGCTTTCTGTTGTCCTCGAACGTAAATGTAGTCTGCGGCATACAATAACTTGCTTTCAGGCCCTAACGTCTAGTATATAAGTGAATCACTCATTATATATACAGGGTGGATTGAAAGTTTCTTTGAATGCATGTGGCTGGTAAGTCAACTTTAGCAAACAACATCTCGTTCGAAAGGCATTAACGTCTAGTATATACTTGAATCATAAACAGGGTGGAGTATCTTTGGCTGGTAGGTCGACTTCAGCAAACGACATCTGAAAGGTATTAACGTCTAATATATACGTGAATCATATACAGGTTGGATCGATATCTTTGAATGGTAGGTCGACTTTAGCAAACGACATCTGAAAGGTATTAACGGCTAATATATACGTGAATCATATACAGGGTGGATCGAAAGTATCTTTTAATGGTAGGTTGATTTCAGCATCTCGTTCGAAAGGTCTTAACGTCTAGTAGTGGTATCAGCATAAATATACAGAGTGTAGCGAAGAGTACAAAGAAAAATGGTGTCAACTCAAACGTCACATGAAACGTCGATGCTGCGGAATTCAAGATTAGAGTGCGAAAATTTCAGTGTATTTGTATTATATGTATCTAACGCTATTCGGGTCTAATTCATTTAACCAAATGTCTTTTCGTGATCAATGAATCTCCAAAACACCTGCGTGAAAACAAACTTTATATTATTGATTTGTGGAACGAACCGATCAATATGAGATTCTACACTCTAGCTCGTAAAATATTTCTCCGCTTTGAATCTTAAAACTACCCAGAGTACAGCGTACATCTAGACGACACTTATGTACATAAGTATTGCATCTTTTAAAAACCATCCCAGCCCTAAACGGTGCATGAGAATAGCTCCAAAAGTAGAAAACTGCTAAACGTAGAGGGGAATACTTATACAATAAATATATTTATATAATAAAATTTCAAATTGGTCAAACGTTACTGGTCACGTCAACTACGTCACTTGCCATGTCAAACGTCACATACAACGTTGAACGTCACGTACCAAGTCTAAATTCACATGTCACGTCAAACGTCACATGTCAGACGTCACATGTCACGTCAAACGTCACATTTCACGTCACATGACACGTCAACCGTCACATGTCAAACGTCACATGTCACGTCAAACGTTATGTGTCACGTCAAAACGTGCTACGTCAAAGGCAACGTGTTGAGTCTTTGGGAGGTTTTTTAAAAAAACATATATATGTTGTTGATAATGTGTTTGGGGATTAGTTTTTTAAAGATAACAGAAGGGTGAAGATCATGTTAATAATTATATTAGCGACAGCGCTCTGCCCAGCGCTATGTGTTATCGACCAACAGTACGCTATGAAGTATTTACAACGTTTCGGGTACACAAATGAAAATGATTTGACTAAACTTGGGGATTATTTGTTGAGTTTTCAAGAAAGATATAATATCCCTGCAACGGGAGAATTAGATGAAAAAACAATTCAACTTCTAAATAGACCAAGATGTAATGTAAGTGAAGCAGCTTCCGACGATGATCATTCTTTTAGAGTTAAATCAAAATGGTCAAAATTTGATTTGAAATGGTATTTCCCTCAGGCAACTCGGGCAAATCCAGAATATCTTGAAGTAACCAAAAAGGCTTTTGAAGTGTGGAGTAACAGTTCAAAGTTTAAATTTGAATTAATACACAAAACACGACCTTATGCTCCCGATATAACTATTACAGTTGTACGGGGAAAGCACTATTTTCGAGCAGATTGCCAAGGTAGAGATGAGTGCTCCAGTACATTTGATGGTCCCGGAAAGGTGTTGGCACATGCTTATTTCCCAAGAGGCAACAGTTGTGTAGAGCTTCATATTGATGCTGATGAGAAGTGGGATTTAAGTTTGGATGGATCAACTTCAGAAGATCAGACTAGTCTACTTATGGTATTAATTCATGAAATTGGACATATCCTAGGAATTGCTCACAGTGATATTGAGTCAGCAATAATGTATCCATGGTATCAATTCAACATTGCTCCTAAATTGGATGAGGATGATAAAATGGCCCTTGAAGCTCTTTATGGGCCAATCAATAATCCTTTCAAACCCACATCTCGTCCACCACCGACTACAAAGACACTTGATCATAGACATCAACCAAATGAACCGGATAAAAATTTATGCGATATAACACCGGAGTATATGTTCATTGCCATGGCTGGTGAATTTGAAAATTACCATTTATATATTATTAATGGAAATTCCCTATGGAAAATTGATTTGAACTCGAAACTTATTCCCTCGCAACCAGAAATACTCGATGATTATTTACCTGAAGAAGTGGGCCCCGTAATTCAAATTTTTCAAAGTTCTTCAAATAATTTAATAGCAGTCAATGACTGTAAATACTATGTAGCAGATTTTCCCGCTCTACAAATACTTGAGGAAAATAATTTAATTATACCTAAAAATTCTCAAATAAACACAATGTTTCAAAGCAATCATGGGAAAATATATGTATTTCATAATAACAGTAATTATATTGAATTTGACAAGAACTTGAAAACTATCCAGAATAGAGGACAAATAAAAGATATTTTCCCTGGACTACCCACAGATGTTACGGGAGCATTCCAGTACATTGACGGACACATGTACTTTTTCAAAAACACCACATACTACAAATATAATGAGTTTACCAAAAAACTTGTTGCAGCCGGACCCTTTAATTGGAACATATTTGATATTACATGTCCTAATGGAGACCTTTTAAATCATCTCAAGACTTTATTAACAAAAATAATTTCTTTTTATCAATAATATTTTTAAAATAAACTTTTGCAAATAATTAAATTGTTTTTCTGAAATTCCTACGAACGTTACATTAAAATGTATCGAATAGTAGAACCGGATGAAGCCTCGGTTTGATAATATAATAATTCCAGGTAGTTCTTTAAGATGTGTAAGTTTTATAGTTATTGTTTATCATAAATATATATTAATCTTTTGTCGGTTCAATCAAATTTTGTGATTTAGACTTTTAAAATGTGTAAGTTTTATAGTTATTGTTTATCATAAATATATATATATATTATAAAATTCATTTTTTATTTCTTTTTCCTACATTCATGTGAAGACTCAAAGTGCTATTCGAGAATTTTATTGAACTTTAACTGAATATATTATAGCAACACAAATTCTTATGATACCTACTCTTTTATCATACACAGAGTGTTGCAAAATTATCTCAAGTGACGTTGGAAAGACACGTTCACTACCGCTATGACATATCGTTGAAAAAAAAACCCAACATTCTTTTAACATATACAGGGTGCAGCAAAAAGTATGGGACAAAACATAGTGTGTATCATACAAAGACAGGTGACATATACGATTGTTTTAGATATGGATACGCATTAAGTGAAAACTTTATAAAAATAATTTGCGAAAATATAGAAGGTTCTATATTCAGCCTTTCGAAAAAGGTCAAAACGTCACATGCCAATTATATCAGAGTGAAAAAATGTGAAACGTTATGTGATAAAATATAAAATTCCACTATCCTTGTTAGGGTATATACAAGGTGTTTTTCCAATAAAAACTAATCACTCTAAAATATATTTTTAATAAATCTTCGGTAATACAGTATATGTTAAATAAAAAAAATGGTTGATGATGATGTCTTTCTGAGTTATTTAACACTCACTGGTGAATCTCCATTTTTAGTATAACCACCCTGTAGAAATGGAATGCGTTGCGTGAAGTAGAGGAAACAAGCCCGCCCAAGGTTATTATACATTAATTATATATTTTTAATGGGATAGTCTCTACTTTGTTATGGTCTATACTGGACAGCATTGTTTTTAAATGCTTCAGTAGACCCTCTTCAGGATACGATATACCAAATAAACTCCAACCAAATGGAGCTGCTTCTGCTACATATCACTACTGTTGGATGTCACGTCAAAATGTCGCGTGGTCACGTCAAACGTCACGTTGTCACGTCAAACGTCACGTTGTCACGTCAAACGTTACGTTGTCACGTCAAACGTCACGTTGTCACGACAAATGTCATGTTGTCAGGTCAATTGTCACGCTATCAAAACTTCCCATACAACCAGCTGATGATCTTTGATTGCAATGTCCGTAAATATTATGTAACAGATTTTCCTAGTTTGCAAAAGGATTTATTCGAACCCAAAAATTCTCGAATAAACACAAAGCAATCATGGGAAAATGTATTTTATAATATTGATAATTATAACCAAAACTCTATTATCAAATAAAAGATATTTTCTCAGGGATACCAACAGATGTTACAGGCGCATTCCATTGACGGTCACACTTTTTAAAAACACTACCTTCTACAAATGAGTTTAAAAACACAGTTGTACCCTTTAATTGGAACAATGATATTCCATCCCCCCAATAGAGACCTTTTTAAATCATCTAAAGATTTTATTAACAAAAATTATTTCTTATTATCAATAATATTTTAAAAATAAACTCTAGAATTGAATTGCTTATCTGTCACACTACCTTGAGTTACAAAGAAGTTTTAACCACAACAGGTATTTGAACATGATAAGACGTATGGTCAGTGGTTCTCAACCGGATTTTGTCTTTTTAATACTTATTAAACAATGAAACATACATTTATTGAGGATTTTGACTGAAAAAGGTTGCGAACCACTGCTCTGTCATGAAGCATATTTGAAGGACTTTTTGATCTGTTGAGGTGTACTATGGTGAAGAAATAAAGTCAATTTTCATAATTTTATTTCAAACTTGTCTTCCGTCTAATTTATGTCACACGTCGAATGTTAAACGTTACATGTCAAATGTAGCGTTAAACGTCACATGTAACATCGAACGACAAACGTCACATGTCAAATAACAAACGTCAAAACGTCACATGTGACGTATAGTGCCGTAGGGTCATTAGCATTAATATCGACATATGCAGAGTGTGTAGCGGAGAGTACAAAGAAAAATCTATGTGAATTAATCATAATATTTATTCTTTTAACATATACACATATGATTCTTGATCTATAGATCAAACTGAATGACGCTATTTATCCACAAAGTTCTATGACTCATGTCATAAGATTGGGAGAAATAAGAATTTAATTAAATCAGAAAACATATTGATTTATTCATAAAAAGATATGATTTTGCTAAGTAAATTCTTTAGCTGTTCTTTTAATCCTTCTTTGGAACACGGTATTCCGAACCGGTTCCAATTAAATTTTTCAGCTTCTTTGTATATTCCCTGAATTTATAATATGTGTCTCCTTTCAAGAAATATATATGTATATCCATCAATGAACTTGAAGGCACTTGTTATACCCAGTGGTATGCCTGGAAATTGATCAGCAATTCGTCCACGCGTCTTTAATAGGAAAGGAAACATGGTAAATTCAATATAATTATAGGTATCGTAAAAAACGAAATTTCTACCATAATGGTCTTGATAAACTGCATTGATTTCTTTGAATTTAAAATTAATATTATTTTTTGTTATGCGTAAATCTGGGAAAGATGATGTAAGAAAGTCTTTAGTGGTGTTGTCGATTACCAAAAGGGAACCCTCAGAATTTTGAAAAAATATGCGATATATAGATGAAGACTTAAGTTGTGCAGGAAGATAATCATGAAGATCATCAGGACTTGAGGGGATTCGCATATCATTTAAATTAAATTTCCATAGAAAATTTTGGTGTCCAACATATAGTCGGAAGTTTGGAAACGACGGAGCAGTTGCCAGAAACATAAAGCTTGGTATTGTTATATCGCATAAATTTTTTATTGTTGTACTAGGATGGTTCTTATAGTTAAAATAATACCCTTTTTGGTGTGCGTCATCTATTGTGACGTATATCCGGGTTTTCGGCATTTCGTTTATTTTATTTGCTATTTTGACATATGGCTAACCTTAAATTCGATGAATAAGATCATCAGGATTGTATTTAGCCAAATTCGAAAAGGCTATGCAATGTTCAAGAAAACACCAATAATATACAACTATTTATTTAAATCATTGATAACTTTAAGTTTATAAAAGTATACATATTCTCTGAGAGCGTTGTTTAACATATCGTTTGGGGTTATGGAACAAAATGCATGTAAAATTTGTAAAGGACTTTCAGAGGTGATAGTTTTACAGAAATCCAAAACATTATAATAATACTGACAAAAATTTAAATTTTCCAACATAGCTATACGTTGTATAATTAAATTATTCAATTTTAAAATTTGGGATACTTCTTCTTCATCCATGTAATACTCGACGTCATGTTTCCTCACAAAAATTACCTTACAGTCATCGTAATTTAATGGGGTAATGGTGCAGTAGTCTCCACATGGAATCGAATCAGGTTTGAACTCATCTCTCATCTGTTGCATCATTATTGAAATAAAGGTATGCCATTCGTGAATGCCAAAGGAAATTTTACCGAACTTGAGCTGCTGAGATAGAATTACAGCAGGCGTGAATGATCTAGCAGGACTTATTCCACATTTTACTTCATAACCAGAAATTGAATATTGTGTTGCAAGCAGGTACACATTTTCAGACTTTGCAGCAAACTCATAGTTTTTCAAAATTGTATCCAGCTCTGCAGTATAGTTATTATCACTACTACTACTGTCGTAACCACTACTGACACCTTGCATGTTGCTAACTGAGTTTGAGATCTGAAACGACTCCAATTTATAGCGTGTGTGGCCTTTTACGTCATAAAACATCAACTCCATTAATCCAGCTGTTATGTTTTTTGTCTAAGCCTAACCATTTCACGAGCAGTTTCTTGCCTTTACGTCAAAGAACTTTTTCCACCAAGTAAACGTCCGGATTCGATGTTTTCTGTAGTTCTTCGTCATAGAAGCAGCCGCTGATTGGTGTCCCTTGCATGTCTTCAAGTAAATACGTAGCAGGATTGGTAATTTTAACTTTGGTGATTTTGAATAGTTCTGTAGTCCAATTGGGTGTATATCCTTTTTCAAAGACATGTTTTGCCTTGGATATGCGCACAATGTCGCCAACTTTAAATTTTCGTGGACCGGCTATCTTTAAATGACTATAGGTGTTATTCAAAATAGATTTTTCGTTGGATTTGTTGACTTGAGAAGGCCTATATTTTGTTGTGGAATGTCTTGTATTGTTATAGCTTTGAGTAATTTTAGGTAGAATATCAATCCATTTGTAGGTGCCATTTAAACTGAAATACTTGTAGAGTTTCGATTTCAAAGTTCTTATAACACGCTCTGCCATAGAAGCTTTCATTGTACTAAATACGCTATAATGATTTATGTTGTGTTTTCTCATTAAATTTTGAAATTTGCTGTTGTAAAATTCCTTTCCCTGATCAGATTGCAGATTTTTTGGTATTCGTCTAGTGTGAGCGAGAATGTCCGAGAATGCCCGAGTAATCTCCTCTCCGGTCTTCGTCTTTAGTGGGCGTGTCCACACAAACTTTGGAAAACAATCAATAACGACTAGTATCATTTTATGATTCCTATTTTGTGGAGCAAAATTCCTCATCTCCGCAAGATCCATTTGCCAAAGATCGTCAAGGCCCTTAATAATAGTGCGTCTCCGAGGAAATTTTTTCCGTATCGGTTTGTGGAGTTCGTTTACAAGCTGAATTTTTTCTTTAGAGTACATATTATGACGTACTACCAGCTAGCTTCAGCTCCAGACTGTTAATATTGTTCTCAATATCTGAAATGTTTCTTTTCAAATCAGAGAGGGTTCTGATATTTTCTGTAAATTCTTTTCTCAATCCACGTATGCTTGTATTCGTAGAAGCAGTAAATTCTTTTCGAATAAAGGCTTTTGCTGTGGCAATTGATTCGTCAACATATTTCTTCGTAGCCATATCCCTAGCTGCTACAGGGGGATTTCGCGAAATGAATGCATCAATTTCGTTAGTTTTATTTTGTAAGTTATCTATATTCGCCTGTAATATGGGAATTTTAGTCTTATGAAGCTCATTACTTATTTCGTTCAATCCTACAGCTAAATCCTTTATATCACGTTCTTGTTGCTGCAGCACCACACCATGAGTTTGAATTAATGGCGAGTTGGTAGCACGTAGATCATTCAACTGTACATCAACATATTGTTTTGTTGCAGCATCACTATTTGTTGTCGGTTCCTTAACATTACAAATTTTCACATTTTCAATATCAATATTACCGTCCGGTGTATGAGGAAACGTAATTTTCGCTGGTAAACGCGCATAGGGCGTTTGATGTCTATGTCCGAATTTATCGACTGGCATAATTGAAATGAACAAGTTTCAACTTGTATTATTCTATTATATCAGCCTCCTTGAGTTCATTGATAATTGCTACTATTTCGTTGTCGTGTAACGTATTACCTGCCTCTTTTGAAGCAATCAACAACTTCAAACGATCCACCAATTCATTCACATCGTCCCAATAAATATACTCCATAGGTTTATCATTATATCTTAAACGATCGATACCTTTTCCTTTTGCTGAAGGAATCGATTTTAGACGAGTCAATACCTGAGACGATCTATTCGTCGTCGTTAGAGATTTTGTTTTGAATAAAGGTTTTATGATGTAGTGATATTTTTCAGTACTTGACCCCTTAAGACGATCTAACGTGTCTAAATGAACTTCAGTTGTTGTCAAAAGATTTTTATAGTTCTGTAAATCTTGATCATTGTAACTGGGGTCTCGGTAAAATAGAAGTTCATACAAGCCTGGTGTTCCAATTACATATCTTCCTTGTTTGTTTTTCTCAGGTAGTATGTTTATATTACCGGTTTTTCCATCAAACGCAATTCGACGTTTGCCTAATGACCAACCGATTTCATCGTTGTATATCGGACCATAATTTTTATCGATTTTATCATCCTTTTGGAAGTAATCTTCAATGAACTGATGACTGATGGCAGGATATTGGTCCAAATAGTCTGCGAAAGCTTCCTGGGAAATTTCGGGGCGCATCTCTTCTGGAGATTCAGAACGTGTAATATTGCCGGATTCATCGGTTTCGGCCACCGGTTCCGTTTCGAGAAATGGTGTAAACACATCATCTGGTTCTTCTTCTTCCTTCTTTATTTCCTCTTTTGGATTTAAATTTGTAATCGTTTTTTGTAATGTCTTTGAGGATTGCACAATTTCTTCGAGTGGTTTAGATATCGGCTTGAATAGTTTATTAATAGACTCATCTTGCTCTGATTTACCTAATTTCAACACCAAGTATTTTTTGCGAATCGATCTGGCAAGTTCGGACACTTTTTTCTTGCGCAATGCAGTAGCAACCTTATCGTCAGACATATTGGTATGGACTAAAGACGCAGCTTACAATTTTATATATTTATCGAATCCTTTGCGATACCTACCACCATTAAGGGTAAAATCCTTCATAATTACCAAAGTACCATAGCGGTCACACCAACACTTTGAACACACATTTTTGAATGTGTCAAACGTCATGTCTGGAGATACGTGTTCGTCAAATATATGTTTCAAGTTCACCTCATCCTGCTTGAATAACACAATAACATTACAATTGTCGCGAATAAGCTGTTTCGGTATTTTTGAGTATGTTTGACAAAGATAAGCGGCATCGATATCTTTATGTCTACACATGGAGTAGTATTCACGAATTTTCTGCTGACCGTCACAGGCTACGTCATCGAATAAAAAGATGGAATTTGGTCGAGCTTTCTCTGGACTAATTATTTCTTCATTGTCTTTAAATGGGAAATACCCAACACCCTTGACTTGCGCTATAACTTCTTGTAGCAATTGATACTTTGGTTGAAATAACGATTTTGAATAGACATAAACATTTTTGAATTTCGCACCATTTGGATTGAATAGGAGCGCCAGCACGACATTCGTCTTACCACACCCACTGGGACCACATATAATGACACGGAAAGAATTTGGCAACAATTTACCATGTTTGCCAACAGTTGGTGTTGAGGTGAAATCCAAATTTTCAATGGGTATAGTCTGCTCTTGTTGAATTATTTTCATTGTGTGTGTCGTTTTTCGTAGTACTATCCTTTAAATATATGTGTCACCACTTACGCGTATCATTCTTAATGTTGGTGTTTGAAGGAGAAGGTCTCTTAAATTCTCTCATCAATAAACTACCTATTGAACTTCACTTACCTAGCTATCAGTACTGTGGACGTAAGTAAACCACCCCCCACCCTTTTTACAAAAAATTAATTGTTTTTCTGTTAGCTGGTACAAAATTGGAAAAACGTCTTGATCGTGGAGATCCGGGCATTAACCCCTTGGACGCAGCTTGTAAACAACACGATATTTCTTACTGGAAGAATAAGTCTCTCGAGGAACGACACAAAGCCGATCGGATACTTGAAGATAAAGCTTGGGCTCGCGTTAAATCAAAAGACGCTTCACTGGGAGAGAAAACTGCTGCATTACTTGTAACAGGCGGAATGAAGGTGAAAAGAAAGCTGGGAATGGGTTGTCGTCGCAAACGTCGTTCCTTGCATCGAGATGTCATTCTAAAAGTGGGAAAGTCCATGAAAAAAGGGGCATCTTTGAAAGACACTGCAACGTTTGCCTTACGAGCAGCCAAAGCACTTATTAAAGAATTTGGTGGGAAAAAAGAAGTCGAGGTTCCTCGAGTAATACCTGTAGCGAAATCCGGAGGTTTCCTACCACTTATCCCTTTGTTTGCTGGCCTTTCGGCACTTGGAGCTTTGTCAGGTGGTGCTGCTGGGATTGCTAAAACTGTTATTGACGCAAAGCATGCGCAAAAGAAATTGGAAGAAGATGTACGTCATAATAAGGCTATGGAACGTGTAGGATCTGGCCTGTATCTGAAAAAGTATCCAAAAGGCGGTTTTGGATTGTATTTAAAAAAACAAAAAAACTAATAAAGCTACCTAATCACGCACTATCTGACTTTGACATTGCGCATTATGCAAAATTACTGAAAATACCGCATTTTCGAGGAGTTTTCATGCGAGACACTCTCCCCAAAGCCGGCCCCCGAAAACGAGAATGCGCAGTGGTTAATTTGGATACATCTAAGAATAGCGGAAGTCATTGGGTAGCTTACAGAAAGATAAACAACAATGTAGAGTATTTCGATTCATTTGGTAACTTGAAGCCACCGAAAGAAGTTGTTAAATAT
>CAJUYG010000281.1:279479-305115 GCA_910591675.1 Galerucella calmariensis | reverse complement strand
TTAATTCTTTTATTAATAAAATCACAAGTTTGGACAAATATTTTCAACAATCTTCTCCGAATGTTTTAGATGCATTGCTGTTTCATAAATTAGTTCCTGTTACATATTCCAACCAAAAGTACTCAGTAGTTATTGAACAAAATACAAGAAACATTTTTTTTAAATTAATTATTAAAAAGTGATTTGCAGACTTCATGAAATCATTAAATATCTTGAAAACTACAAATTTTTTGGTATGTAAAGGTTTTGCGTTTTTTTCGTGAAAACCATTGAGGAATACGAAATTGAATAAAAATTGCTTTAAAAGTCAGTGGCGTGAAAAATGAGAGGGGAAAGGTAATATATTCTTACAAATGTACACCACTGGATCAAAAATTGAAAAATATTTTTCCATCAAAATATGTCCTTTCACATTTAAAAATGTCAAATCGATCCATTTTAAAGTTATCGAATTAAAACATTTAATTTTCCAAAACTTAAACATCCTGTATTTCGAAAAGTAAATGTGCTGGACCCCTTAATCCTAATATCATTTTGTCCAATTTTACGAGAGCAATCTACATGCAAACGTTGTAAGTGTCATTTGAAAACACCCTGTATTTTAAGCGGATAAAGGTAAAGTTAAGAAATTCTAGGTTAAATAATCAGAAGAAGTTTAGCCAGACCTTGGAATATCCTTTTCACTACCAGTTTCATGAAATTTATTTATAAATCTTTTAGGTAACAGTGAATGTTATCCCAGAATACAAACATACTTAGACTTTCCCTTTATCCTCTTCAGTGATAACCCCTTGGCGCCAGACTTTCCAGAAACGCTGTATATCGAAACTATCCAGCTCAAAAAAATATTATTACCTCGGAATTCCAGCAAATAGTTCAGGAACTCCTTTCGGTGCTTTTTCCGCTTCGCGAATTTGTACAATAACTTTTCCTATGTGTTTTCCAGTTGCCATAAATCTAAAAGCTTCTTCAACTTGATTGTATTCAAAACAAGTTACTGGTAAAGGCACAACGAATTTTCCGACATTAGATACCAATATGCTAGCAACTGCATTTTTTATTTCCGGCGTACACGTGAAAAGTTGATCTAACATAATACCATGGAAGCTGGCCTCTTTTCTTAACAGAGACATTTTCAGCTCATTATTGCTGCTTAAATCGAACTTTCCTATTTCGACGAAGCGCCCTCCTCGAGCTAGACATCTGAGGGAAGCTTGGAGCTTTTCTTCAGCCAAAGAGTTTAGTACCAAATCAACACCGCGATTATTCGTGTGTTTCCGTATCATGCGTTCAAAGGACAAATCCCTGGAATTTCCGATGTGCTCAGCTGAAATAAATTTAACAATATGGTTTATATCAAAAAGTACATAGAGTCGATAAGGTCCAATAAACACTTGTTAGTTGGGGGATTGTTGCAATTTATTTTCTTTTTCATTCCACAATTTGATTTGTCTTCTTTCTTTTCAAAAAAGTTTCAATAAATGATGAAATGGAACAATTTAATTTTAGTCCAGTAAATGAAGGGACAAAGCTCCTGAAAAGTCCCTGAAGATTTCACTTTGTGCTCAATTCGTAGGTCACGGCAGGTGTTTTTTAAAAAGAAAAAAATGGTCCCCCAAACCCTGGAAAACGAATTTTTCTTCGGATAAAAAAAGAAGATCGTCTTATTATCTACAAAAATGGTCCTCATAATTTTTTTCCAGAATTCAATAGTTATCGAGATAATGAGACCTAAAAGTCTCCTCATTTCAGCTGCTGCTCTGCTTGTAGGAATTCTGCTGTCTATGCATTAACTTGTTAGCGGGCGGACGAATTGTTCCATAACTCGGCAAAAAATTGACATTTTCCGATGATTGAAAGTTCATCACAATGGCAAAGATTACAGAATAAAAATATAAGATGTTTCACTCCAGGGCGGTTTGATTCAAGTTGCTGTCCCAAGCGGACGCCGCTCTCATAAATTATGTTTACGACTCGCTTTTGTTGTCAATAACGAGACTGGTAGATACCAGAGAAGTTCGAAAAGCTTATTTTATTTTAAGCTATACAGGGGTAATTAGAGAAATATATATTTAAATTAATAGGATTCTTTATCACAAAGGTTTATTTTTAAATGTTAATTATTTCGAAAAATGTTCGGGATATGAATTTGAAAAGGTGAGTAAAAAATAAACTTGAATTTTTAAAAAGAATCAATTCACAGTTTTTATCCAGCATCTTAGTAATTTTGTGATACTTATTGAATATCTAGCAGATATTTATCACAAATTCAATTAAATATACTCATTAGCCACCAGAATAATAGGGCAACTAAATCTTAAATTTTGATCTTTAAATAACGCGTATTTTTTGGATTGACAAGGTTAAAACAGTAAAAAGAGAAGCAGCTGCAGGATGCCTTTATTAAAAAATTTTATAAATGTTGTAAAATACTAAGTTTGGAGTTTGGTTTATGTGCTAAATTTAATCTATTGTCTTTCAAATCTTTCAATTTACATTTGAGAGTAAAATATATACGGACTCTGGTATAGAGACTGGCATAATATTTGAAAGGAAATTGATTACATGGATGATGAAAAGAAAATTTAGTAAATTCGTTCGAAAGGAACTGACCAATTCCACTTTGGTTAGCTATAGAATTGAATTTTTGTGTTTTTTGCCTCAATGTACTGGTTTATATAATATCCTTATTATAGAAATAAATCCGTAATTTTTTATTAGCAAATATTACAAAATATTTTGTGTTTAAGCTTTGCTATTAAAGAGAAAAATATTAATATTACTTTTTGCTCATTTCAACAATTAATTAATAGATTTAAAAAATCTATACAACATAAATATAAAACACGAACAACCAATAAACACCGTTCTAAAATAACAGCGCTCGACGGGCGACGTCCTGTATAATATGGCAAATTAAATGCAAGTAAGTAAGTAAGGACGTAGCGACGTACTGTACCATCCAAGTCACCAGACAGTCACCAGCGGCATCGGTGCTTTACGTGATAAATTCAAACGAGTGAAACATCTTATATTTTGTATCAGTATCAGTACATTTGAAAACTAGACACTCTAAGCTTTAAAATGATGTGCATTGAAAAGCAATATATAGGATGATACATTTTTAAATCGCCCTTGTTCCACAGATTGTACAGAACTCCGAAAACGGCAGAAAAATGTAAATAAATCAATTTTTTATCAAAACGCAAGAAAGATATTAAAAAAAATCTCTAAGATCATTCAAGACCTCCTAAAAGTCCATTATTAAAAAAAATAGGTTTAAAGATTATTTAAAAAAAATATGAACAAATTAAAGAAATAGTCTTAAAATCTTGTGGAAAAAAACTTTTTTAAATATTTTTGTCAAGTACGGACGAGCTGCAAGTCACATGGAATGATAGCTACGGGTCTTCCCATTGCGATGAACTTTGAATCATCGGAAATTATCAATTTTGAGTTATGGAACAATTCGTCCGCCCCTGCATAGACATCAGAATTCCTACAGGCAGAGAAGCAGCTGAAATGAGGAGACTTTTAGGTCTCATTATCTCGATAACTATCGAATTTTAGAAAAAAATGATAGGAATCATTTCTGTAGATAATAAAACGATCTTCATTTTTTATTGGAAGAAAAATTCTCTAATTCGCATATTGAGCCAGATATTAGCGAGAAACCCGTTTTCCAGGGTTTAGGGGGTCATTCCCCCCCCATCCGTAAACTCAATCACGTCAAGTTTTTTCTCGTTTAAAAACACATGCCGTGACCTTCAAATTGAGCCCAAAGTTTTCAGGATCTTTGTCCCTTCATTATTATCTGAATATTTGTTTTTATTTATCTTCTAAAATATTCAATTCTAGCGATTTAGGTTCTATATGCCAAATTTCAAAGTTTGAATCGAAAGTGATGATTTGAGTAGTTGGAATATGATCTTTGGTTGTGTTCTGAAATTCTAGTTTTAAAATTCCTAAAAGTTCTACCTATATAAACTTTATCACAGTTGTCATTACCACATTTTAATTTATTAACTCCTTTGTTTAATTTTGAAGATTTAGATTTGTTGTTATTAATAAATTTAGATAAATTGTTATCGGTTTTGAAGCCAATATTCGAGTCAAAAGTTTCTAAAAATGATTTCATTTTAAGGATGGTATTGCAAAGTATGCTTTTAAATTTATTATTTTTGTTTTTATCAGAAGGAAATACTTGTTCTAGAGTATGTTTCAGTATCTTTTTATTTATGAAATTTTCTATTAAATTTGGATCGGAATTATTATTAACAGCTATTTGTTTTATTATGTATCTACCTATGTACCATACTATTGAAAGCTGCTAATTTATGACTGAATGGTTGTACCGAACTATTATGAATTGTAATGTCTGTATGTGATTTGAAATATAGAAAAATCATGTTTAATATTTATATTTGAAATTGTAAGGTCTAGAAAGTTTTTAGCCGTATTTTGTTCAATTTCTACTGTAAATTTGATATTTTCATGATATTTTCCTACGTAATGTGTTAGAAGGACATTAACAATCGATGACGCACACCAAGAATGGTATTATTTCAACCATATCAACAATTCTCCCTTATTGAACCTTTGCACCTAGAAAGGTTGTGCGTAAGATTAAAAATACACCATTACATATGAGCGCCTAGACCTAAGACCAAACCCGAAAGAACTTTTAAACTGTACTTCCTCAAAACAACTAACCTCTACCACAAAATATGAACTAGAATGACATTTTACATATTTTATGTTTTAAGATAGTGTATTAATTTATGTCCTTTGTATAGTGCCAATGGCCATAGTTGTCGAAGCACTTAAATTCTAATAAAAAAATAATTTCATTATCCCTCCACTCGTTTGAGAATAAAGCTACTGTGTTAGAGAAACGCGTCACAACTTTAATTTTAATATAATGTAGATTTTAACACATTAAATTGTTTCATTCCATCATTTAGTATGGTAAATAAGTAAAAGCCTTATCTATTCGAAGTTTTAATACTTTAGTATTCAGATGAAAGAAAAAGAAGTTTGGCGATGGTTACTTATACCTACTCCAGCTGTACCTAGCCTATCTTTATACAATGCCTATGTCTATACCCGTCTAAAGTCTCCCCCCTATCTATTTAATGAACCATAGAACTTAAATCAGTACAAATGCAACGTTTTTCAAAGTTTTTCGTGTTCTCATTATTAAGTCATGTTTAAAGTGCAATATGTTATTGAAAGTATCATTTAATTATGTACCAGTGTAGTGTGCTTTACTGATAATTGCAAATAATAACTCACCTTTAAGTTGTGGAAACGTCTTAAGTAAATATTCTCGTTTTTCTGCGGTACTGACTGTGGTAAATACTTTACTACAACCATGGTACAAAGCCAATCGTATGGCTGCTTGCCCTATTCCACCTGTTCCAGCGTGAATAAGAATACTATCACCTCTTCTCAATTGAGCTCTCTAAATTAAAAAAAAAAAAAAAGGTAGAACGTGTCGCGGGACACACGGTAGGAACTTTAGTTCCTTTTAAGCAAAAGTTATGTAATACATCTGACGTTATAGATAAACAATTTGCATATTCTTTGGTGGTTGAGTAGTAAGCACACCAGACTCTCACGCGGTAGACCCGGGTTCGATTCCCCGCGAGGAATTTTTTTTATTGTTAATTTTATTTTTAAATAATCATTCTGCTTGATATTAATAACGACAACAGGTAGACGTTTGAAATATTTAGCAGAATATTCATTATTATAGATAATGGTACGGTACCCTCCATGAGGGAGTCCGACTGGCAACATCTACTTATAACAGCATCGTATATTTAAAAAAGGAAACCGTAGCATTATACAAATTGGACATTCGTTTACCACAAAATTAGTTGAAACATAAAATTGAATTGTTAAATTTTTAATTTGAAGTTATATTACAGTTTATAGAAATTTTTATTTTCTAGATTTTTTCCTAAGTGGATCGTAGAAAAAATATGCTGCTCGTCTCGTGTGGATTGTCCATATCGCACTTGAACGATTGAGCACTCCGCCTACGGCGTCGTGCTTCATCTTCGTCCTCGTGCGATATGGCCATCATATCCACACTAGTTGCACAAACTACAATTTCTTTCAAAATATGCCCTTTTACATTTAAAAACTACCTGCCAAATGTCAAATCAATTTATCAATCCATTTTAAAGTTATCGAATTAAAACATTCAAGTTTTCAAAATTTCAACACCCTGTATTTTGAAAAGTAGCTAGACCCCTTAATCGCGCAAAAAAAAATTTGGAAATAATAGTAAAAATTTATCCGAACAAATTCAAGTAGATCACTATCACTGCGAATACCAGCTTTGCATAGAATTTCAATATAGCATCGGTGGTTCAGTGGTTAGAATGCTCGCATTGCACGCGGGCGGCCCGGGTTCGAATCCGGGTATGAGCATATTTATTATTATGAATCGCTGCTTCGTAAACGAGAGAGAGACTAAGGAGGCACAAGCACGCAAAAGCAAGGCACATAACGAAGCAATGTAACATAACGCGTAACGGTCAGATCTTTTGCGTCGCGACCCCTGGTCGCTCAAACATAACCTGGCATAAAGAACTAAAGTTCCAACAAGAATAAAAATTTAGCATTCAGTAAATAATATTTTTGGAAAAAAAAAACAATTTATGGTTGCTTTAAGTTTGTTACTGTGAGATATTAATCCGAATACATTCAACACTCTGTATAATCTGCTGTACAAAATAGTCTATATTTCCTGACCTATACAGGGTGTCCAGAAAATATTTTGCCAAACGGAAACTACAGATACTAGAGGTGATTTTGAGTCGTTTTTGCTCAAATTACCTCAATCCGAAAATGCTTCCTAAGGTAGCTACAGCCCTTTCAAGAAGACGTCTTCATATGAGTTTTCTTCAAATTATTCAAAAATACCGTTACTGAAAATATTCAAACTTGTTATAATCAATAAACAGTTACAAGCCAGTCGTTCGTTGTAAATAATTTTTTTTTCAGAACCATCACAAGCGTGTCAGTCGGGGGCACCATAAGGTATTTTTATGAAAAAAATTTGATTTTCAAGTTTTTTATGTAACCGACACCGAATTTGGAAAATTCAAGATAATTTTCTTAAAAAATGTTCTCTTATTTCAAATCGATATCATGCACCGTTTTCGAGAAAAATAAATTTAAACTTTTTGTGTTTCTTACATAAAATCACCTCTAGTAACTGTAGTTTCCGTTTAGCAGGAGAGTTTATGGACACCCTGTATAGTTGTGTGACTTACAAGTAATAATCCATATATTACAGTTCCATAAACGACGGGAATTGTGGCTGCTTCCTTTAATGTTATCGAATCGGGAACGTCGAACAATAAATATTCATCTGCTAACATTAAGGTTGACATTGCTCCTTGAGGTACCATTCCCATTACTCTTCTACCACTACAATATATTTCTTATTTTAATAATAATCCTCAATAGAAAATTCTGATTTGATTTAAGCTTTAGCACAGTATAGGAACGAACCAGTATGTTATCTCGTAACGTCACACTCCCGAGTTCTCTGTCACCTACAACGTCGTGCGAATGAGTATCTCATACGGCAGCCAGTGCTGTGATGCGATCCAACCATTGTGCAAGTGGTGAATTTGCGAATAACATTATTTATTAAATCGGGCTTATATTTTTAGGGCTTTTTGGACAAACAAACATTGTTATTTTTATAGTTTATAAGCATTTTTTTGCAATGGAAACCATTAAAAAGAAGAAAACGGGTAGTGTGTGTGCAAATCAATATGTTTTATTCACTCATCAGTGTACTGTTCTACAATATTTAAGAAAAAAACATTTAACACGTTCAAGTTATTCTAAAACTTATGCTACCTACGCCTATGGAAAAGTAAAATGAATCGTAAAGCGATCCGTTCAAGGTCATCAAAAGCTCAGGCAATTTATGAATGAAATTTATAATAGTAATACTACTGGTTCGTTCCTATACTGTGGCTTTAGTATGAATTTAATTGAAGCAATAGGGTGCTCGACTGAAAATAGATTCTTTTTCATGATTATTCCATATTTTATCAAATTTAATAGTGTTGTTTTTTATTTATTTAAAAAATTCCTTAAATCCGCTTTCTAGATTTTGACGTCATTATTAGTATAAGTTGAAGTTATTATAGTCACATATTTTGACATGGAACAAAATAATCATCAGAAAAAGTAGTTCCCTGTTTGAATAAGAGAAGAAGAAGTCTAGGTTAGAGTGATAACTCTGTTTTTATAAACTTTGGGCATAGGGAATGCTTGACAAAAATTAAAGTTACATAATCGAAGATTCTATTTTTGCTATAAAATAGAAAGTAGAAAGGAAATGACGGGTTCGAGTTTCCGTTCACCCTGTATATAAGAAAGAATATAATTGAAATTTAATAGGATTTGGAGATAAAGCATCATGTTACGAAACTCTGTTTGGCAAATTACATTTTTTCTCTTCAACGTACAACAAGCTACAGAGCGTTGATTTACCTACGATTTTCACATAAACGTGTCCATATCTTTTGAAGGACTCTGTATAACGTGGCAAAACCTCATATCAAAAGCTTCCAAAAAATGTAACCAATCCGAATTCGGTATAATATACAGGGGTTCCCATTTGAGAAATCATATGTTTGGTTTGTAACGGAGTTATCCAGCACTATGTATAGTTCGATATAATTTCAAAATATGGACCTTCAGCACATCTACTATATACCGAAGTTTGTCGTAAGATTGGTACACCCTGTATGTTGGAAAGATGCCAGACATGTTTGTGCTGAACAAGCTCAAACATCCCAATGAAAGAAGATGAAGTGGAAACATGGAGCAGCAAAGAAAGACTATTGATAACTTCACAATTAAACTAGTGACGTAGCTGCATAATAAGTTGCATAAGTTTTGTTTCAATTTTTTCCTATTAATCTAGGGTCTAAATTAAAAATATCTTTATTTTAGAATATAGCATTTGTCACTTATTACTATTACTTGAAACTTAATAAAACATGAAGTAAAAATTCCAAGTTGAACACCCTATTTCAACAGTAACTTTATTTTGAATTTTACTCTGTATGTATTTTTGGTTGCCTATACTAAGTACTGATTTGAGTGTTTTGTTGATGGCTTTTATTGAAATCATTTAAATTACTTGATTAGCAGTATAAGTTAATTAGCTAGCTAATCGATTATCTTAGCTAATTAAAAACCTAACTTCTAACCGGCTAATTCAATAAACTATTTGATTAATTAAAATCAATATTAATATTTTGTATGACAAACTTGGTTAACCGTTAGCTAATAAGCTGAGGTAAGCTTGATTTACCGGTTAAGCAGCTACTAATTAAATTAGCTAAGCTGGTTAAGTTAACCGGTTGAATTAGCTAAGTCTATCGGTTAGCTAGCTAATTGTTTTAGCCGGTTTAACTGTATTATTGTCGAAAGAAACATTTTCAATTTAAAAAAAATCGTACTTACTTTTTGGTGTAACCGGAAAATTCAAATCCTTGGGTACACTCTTGCTCTAATCTATTGGAAGTGATAACATCTACACCTATTTTTCCAGAAGCTGTCATAATATCTCTAAAATTCAGAGATGAGTAATGTATATGTACTATTTCTTTCTCAGGTGGAACTATCATGTCGCTTCTTAGATTATTTTCGATCCATCTTAAGCTAGATAAGTCTCCTTTAACAGTGGTATTAACGAAACAATGTTCCGATTTGATATTTTCCAAATTATCCAATTTCAAGTGTCTGTATGTTCCCCAAGTATTATTTTTCCAAACGTTTACGGCCATATTTTTATCCAATTGTTGTTTATAAAAATCACTTTCTTTGCTGAACTCTTCAGCATCGTCCATAACAAATAGGCTTCGAATATAAGGAGTTTCCGGCTCCCTTCGAAGACAGTTCACCAAGCCTAAAACTCCATTCAAAGGTTTGTGTTGAGCATACAATAAGACGTTATCGGTTTTTTTCGTTTTTATTATATCTTGTAATGGTTTGATCCATTCGAATTTATCCGAAGAGGATACGTCAATGGCAATGAGTTCTTTGGTTTTGGAATTTTTCTTCAGAAAAACTATAGTTTCCTGAGGTGTATTGTGGATAGTGAAAATTGTGAAATCGTTTATGTTTGTTTCTGTTATGTCACTGCTAAAGTGTGTGGGCTCTCGAGATATTATGAAGCAGTTATCTTTTAGGGAACCATGAGCTGCTTTCAATATCTGAAATAATAGTTAAATATTTATATAATAGTTGGGAGGCAAAAAGGGGATCTTTCGTGAATACTCGAGCGTTGCAGTTAAAGATATGAGAGATACCTTAGACCTAATAGAACAACTTTGGAAAGTATTAGCTCTATATGTAGTGACGCGCGCCTAGGATCGACAGTCTGAAATACTCGAGCGCGTCAAATTAAGATATTGGGGGTTGATCTTGGTGTTTTAAGACTAAATTTAACTAATCTGACGATAAGTCTTTGACGTAGTAGTAACATAACAATATTGGAATAAATATGTAAATATCAGAAATATAAAACTAAAAGAAAACAAGAAAACCCAGGCCCAAACCCGGTTGATCAAAGTGTAACTATGTATAGAAATGCCAGAAAAAAAGAAAAAAAAACAAAAAAACCAAGCACCTAACCGGGTTTCGAGCCTACGACCTCTGAGTTGTAAACTAAATACCCTACCAACTGCGACAATCAGCTCACATTCAGTCACATCGAATAGAAGGTTAAAGGCTGCTTGGACGCATGCGCACCTCCACTACTAAATTTGACGTGGTGGGTGGAGCCGTGTTGTATGTTCACCCGCTCCTATTGAATGTACTATATTTCGATTTTGACGTTTCAATTATTTAATATTTCAAAATGTTCCGCTTTTGTCATAATAATGACTAAAATATTAATTGAATTACAGGAGCAAATGATACTGTTTAAAAATATTTTGCGATTTGACTATCATAAGGGCGTCTGGTTTTTCCAAAAAAATCGAAAAAACACTATAATCCTGAGTCGAAAGAGGATTTTTGAACCTGCACGAATGTATTTTGCTGAAAAAATATTAGACAGGACAAATTAGAAGCCCAAGTGGTATTTGACAAATGTTGCTTTCGTTTATTTGGGCTTCAAGCACTTGTGCGTGACGCCTCAGTCGTCACGACTTTTGAGCAAATCGAACACGATTTTTTAGGATCCTCAAAACCACCTGACATGTGCCAATGCCAATGAATTTCCTGTGTTGTTAGAAGAACAGTTTTCAATTATAATGTTTTTGATAATAAAATTTTGCATATTTAGGTATTTTTCGTGAGGTTTAAATAGTATTAAATCGTAATCGGCACAATCTTAACCTTTAAATAAACGTCAAACCGGACAAACGTCAAATATTTAATGTCCGTTGACTTTTCGGTATGTGCTTGAGGGGCAAGGGGAAGGTAAGACTAGGCGTCACGCCCGGTAATAAACGAACGGAATTCAGTCACTACGAGCTGCTACTAGCAGCCAAAAGTGAATAATCGAAAGCACCTAAAACTATATTTCATGAGTAACAGCTGTCAAGTTTTGTCGCGGGTAAACTCGAACAAACTGCTGACAGGTGCTGTCATACAGTTTTTTCATCTTGAAACCATTTCCAATTAAAAATTGCTCATTTGTGATTGGTGTAATTTGCTTAAAATTACTTTTTTTTATAGAAAAATGACTTACCACCGGTCTTTCTAGAAGCCGTGTACCAATAATCAAATTACATTCGGTTTCGGTACACAGCTCTTTTTCTTCGATTTGAATAGTTTCTGGAATGTCTTCCAGCTTTAACTTTGACAGTATTTTAACTAGAGGCTGAATAAGTGGTTGGTCTTCGAAGGCGGATTGAATTAATGGAATTATGGTTGAATTTGGTTTTGTGAATTCATCAATTACCTCGACACATTTGACTTTTTTAATTAATGTGTTTTCGAGGAAAACCTGCATATTTACTCTGATCGACTCGTCTAATTCCAGTGAAGTTATATTTGGAACGAATTGGTGTTTTTCCAGTACCGGTATTCCTAAATCTTTTCTTCTGGATATAGAACTGGCGATTAATCCGTTAATTTCCATATGTCCGCACCTAAAAGTATTAAAAATGTAGCTTAATACTTGTAAAAAGATAAACTAGATAATTTCCGGGTGTCCTACTCTATCGACAGAGGTCGTAATTTACAATAATAACACAAACGCATCATACTATATCTTTCCTATTATACCCCAAATCGGAATGGCAGACGTGGCTGGAGAGTAGCACTACATTTTCAACAATATTAGTTTTCTTGTGCCCAAAAAAGGTTCTGAGGCAATAATTTGAGCAAATAAAGAGTTGAGAAAAAATAAGCCTGATGATTTAGTCAAGCCAGACAATTTTGTCGGGTATTCAACCGGGACGGGAACCCTTTTGCGGTATCAGCTCAAAAAATAGATCTGCCAATTGGAAATATGTAGTTAGGCTTGGCCAATCAAATATTCTGCTGGATGCAGTTTAGATCCAAAGTTTAGTCAAAGTAAAACTGCACTAAAGAATTTCAACAAGGATCCTAACGGGGCATTGTCGCCAGAATGGACACTTGGAAAAGCTTGAAATAGTGGAGGAAGAAGAATGTGGATTATGTGACATGTAGAAGAAACATCTATCCATACTTGAGAATTGTACAGCAATTCAGAATCCTAGGGCACAGCACCTGGGAGATTACTGGATAGAAAAGAGACATTTACATGAGTTAAAGCCTGCAGATATCCTAAGATTTCTTCGGGAAATAGGACTGAAGGAGTCTGATAGTGAGTAGAAGTAAGGAGCGACGGATACTACTAGTATCAAAAGATACTTGAAGACTAAATTGCACGCACAGACTCACATAACCACCATAGAACACTAGCGTCTAGGTGGTCACGCCGCATGGCTCCCGAACGAGAGCTTATTTACCTGACTTGGCACCAACGTTGTCAAATTTTATTTCTTGAATCTCGGCACTCCCCAAATTTATTAGTTGAGGTGCGCATGCGTCCAAGCAGCCTATAACCTTCTATTCGATGTGACTGAATGTGAGCAGATTAGCACAGTTGGTAGGATACTGGGGGTCTATTCTCAAACAGTCGCATGCGAGATTTTACTTCTTTATATACATCCTTGATTGACAAAAGTATAATCTCGCATGCGACAAAAAATGTCACTGTTTGAGAATAGACCCCCTGAGCTTACAACTCAGAGTTCGTAGGTTCGAAACCCGGTTAGGACCTGGATTCTTTTTTTTTTTTTTTGGTTTTTTATTTCTCATTTTCTGATATTTTTCTACATAGTTACACTTTGATCATCCGGGTTTGGACCTGTGTGTTCTTGTTTTTTTTTAGTTTTCTTCTTATTTTCTGATATTTACATATACTTTAATATTGTTATGTTACTACTAAATTTGACAACGTTGGCGCCTATCGTTCATCTTCGGGAAGTCATGCTGCGTGACAACCTAGACGTTAGTCCACAGAACTATCAAATATTGGAAGGAGAAGAGGCGGGGCTTCTTAGAGTGGTTCTGAATCCAACTGATCAACCATATACTTGATATTTATTGAAGTAAATTCATAGACATTTTTTGTTGGTTGACTATTTAGATCGGAGAATACATTAAATCCCTATGTTCCGTTTTGTATTGCATGTATCTGTACATATACACATTCAGATTATGAAATTCTTACCGTAAATCTCCCGTATCCGGATTGATATAAACAGGAAGAAGAGGTTCCTTCTGGTTCGCCAAATAACTTTTATTTATCCATTCCAAATGAGATTTAGCGGGTATGGTCATTCGAGCTATGTAAGTGGGTACATACAACAAATTAGTATCTGATTGGAAAATTTTCATTTGCAGCATATTATCCATAAATGAAATCCAATTATCGTTCCATAGTACTAGACCCACGTTATATTCCGGACTGAACTCTTTTATGTTTCTGAAGTCGCCTCTACAATTTTAATTAACTCGTATATTTAATCTTTAAGGTTAGGCCAGACGGTAGGGGTGACAACTACAAGTAATTAGCAATACGGCTGATTTTTTTTTCATAAGTACCTTGAAGTATGTAGATTAATTTAAAAAAAAGTTTACCAGTCTATCGATTTCCCAAATTAGAAAAAAAAAATCACAAAACTTTTTTTTTCGAAATTTTTCCATATTTTGCGCTGGAAGGGAGGTAGAGGAAAATAAAAAATACCACCGTGTAGGGGAGTTTTTTGTAACGCAAAAGATTTTTTACGCTTCTTTCGTCCGAGCAATGGTTTGTTTGGAAAAAATTGCGGATTGTTAGAACACGACGTAAACTTACGGCAGAATCTGTCCACCTCGACTCACGTCTGCTTTAGTTAGAGTGGAGTGTTAGGATAGATATTCCGACTGACGACTGGCGACTTAGTTCGATATTATTTTTTACAATATTATATTTGTAGCTTTTACTTTTTACCTTATATAAGGCAGGATGCTCCCTGGCCAAATCTATCAAGGTTTCTTTTTCCGCAGGCGAGAATTTTGCCATAGTTAACTTAAATATAATAGAACAATTCAACAAGTCAAGCCCACAGTCAATTCTGCTCTGCTGAACGTTTGCGTCCAAATCAAACTACATTTGGTATCGGCGTAAACGGACGACGCACAAGCATCAGTCGAGAGTGCGCTCAGCTCGGCGTAGTCCTAACAATCCAACATAACTCAATTCCATTACATTGATTTGAGCATCTTTAGGCAGCGTTCGGCAGACTGTGAGTTTTGCGCCGCGCACTGTCCTAACAATCCGTACATTTAGGCCGGCGACACATTTGCGGTTGCGGCTGCGGTTGCAACCGCGCGGTCACAACCGCTATAACGTTCACACATACAAGCATACCCCCAGTCATACCGAGTCCGTCAGTTCTATAATCAACATGGATTTGGTAGATACGGTTGGTATAATTTATGCTCAAATTAAGAAATCGAAGCGAAAAAGAAGGTACTGGGTCCGTCCATCCTTTACACAAAACGCGCTTGAAGAATGGTCAATTTCATTGTCTTTTTCTACGGTTGAGAGATCTTTGTATGCCTTGTCGGTAACATCCCACAAGCACGTCTTACTTTGCACCAGAACATTATATTTTTCGGTATCGAAGACGTCCATGTTCAAAACTCGACTGGCTAGGTTTGTGGCTGCGCGGTTAATGTGAACAGTCAGGCAAGCTGCAACATGTTTCATTTCGGACGGACAGCTGCGCGACCGCGGCAAGATGCGGTTGCAAAGGCGGTTGCTGCCGCTTGGCCGCTAGTGTGGCACCATTTCATAAACAACCATGTATTTTACGACCGCGCGGTTGCAACCGCAAACTTAAATGTGTCGCCGGCCTTAGTATGTGTTCCGCATCCGCGCGACTCTATTTTCTGAAGCGCGGCGGAGTACATTATAAACTATTGTACAGTTATAATGTGATATATAAATAATTGTAATAGGGCGTTTTGAGAAGGGAAGTGTCAGCTCTAAGATGGCATTTTTTGTCATAGCACATAATCATTTTAGCAAATCACAATATATTCTAATCAAAAACCAAATATCTCAATAAAAAATATATTATATGATGAGGTGGCATTGAAACAATTTTTCGGAGGATGGAAACTGTTATTTGGGAGGTCTGTTCCATTAATAAAATTTACGGATAATTAATTTTTCCTAATTACAAAATACTACACTTTTCATTATCTTGTAAATTCAAGGAATCTTGAATTTACATGAAAAAATATATATCAAGTACTGTAACTTTAATAAATCTAAAGTTATTTCAATGGGTTTTTCGTAGAAATGCTGGGGAAACTTCTAAGATCAAGAATATATAATTACAAAATTAATTAATTCACATACATTTTTGGATTCAATGATTTTTTGTATTATATGCGAAGATAGCAATTTTTATAGATACGGGTAGGAATCTTCTTTATTTTTCCAAAATTAAATTTGATACTCCTGTAATATGAAGATTAATATTCAACGAACAAAATGTACCTATATAGTGAAATTGTATAAAAGATTAATATATAATTTCAAGATATAATTATTTGCATACGTTTTTCCAATAAAAATATGTAAAAATTGATTTATTTACTTTCATTTACTATTTACAACATTAACTCTTACCAGATTGAAAAAAATTCTGATTAAATATTCGCGATTGAGAAAGTAGGTAAGTTCCGCAGATGCGGAACTTACCTACTTAGTTTACCGAATTTTTTCCGGACAAAACGCAAAAGACCTCTTTTATTGCAAAACACTTCCCCTACACGGTGGTATTTTTTATTTTTCTCTACGTTCCTCTCAGCGCGAAATATTGAAGCATTAAAAAAAATAAGTTACTTTTTTTATATTAATCTACATACTTTAAGGTACTAAAGGGTAGTAAGGGTACTAAAGGTACTAAAAAATCAGCCGTATTGCTAATTACTTGTACTTTTGGTCTAATATGACCCATACTGACTGGCCTATACACGGGGCCACCAGTTCTTGACTGATGTTGCAGAAAAGATTATTCGTCGCAAAATGAGATTTGACATGTTAAAAACAAGACAATATTCACATTCGTCGAAAAAAGGCTACTTTACACACTTGTTACATAAGTATAGTAAATACAATATACTTCTTGGTGTGCGTCATCATTTGTGACGTATATCCGGGTTTTGGATATGTCGTGTATTTTATTTGCTATTTTGACGTATAGCTAACCTTAAATTTGATAAATAAAAGCATCAGGATCGTATTTAGTCAAATTCTGAAATACTATGATATTAATAATTACCAGCTTCTTTTATAATTGAAAATACTTGAGAACTTTCAAAATGCTGATGTTTTTCCGTAAATCTAGGCATATTTTTGTATTATTTAAATAAATATAACAATTAGATTAATATTCACTTCTCATAAATAATAATTGACCGTAAACAACAAACTGCAGACCTGACGAGAACTGTCAGTGGGACAGTAGAAAAAGACGTAAGACACATTGCCGATACGAAAAGTTCGTCTGGATCCTATTTTGAATGATGTAATTTCTCCCGATTGATAGATCGCGGTTGCGCGTATTCTAAACATCAACTAATCCATTTTTTCTCCAAATGACATTAAAAGCGGCCTTTTAATGACACTTGGCAGGCAGAAAAAGTCCACTTTTACTGCCTAGGCAGAAAAAGTTCGTTGCTAGGCAACCTTCCAAGTAATAATTTAAATCAAACTGGTTATTAAAATTGACAATGACATTAAGAAAACTCAAAATGATGCTGATGATGATAAACTGGTTTTATTGCGTGGAATTGGAACAAATTTGAAGAAAAAATTATATGTTTCACACGGCAGAAAAGCAGATTTAATGCCTAGTAAAACTAATAACTATTTTTGAGTCAAAGATTAGGATTAACGTTTGTAATACATTTAAACGGTTCATTATTGTGATATTTTGATTAGGATTAATCACAGACCTGCCTTTTTTTTCCATTTCTTCCAACGTAATGTGTTAGACGGACATTAACAATCGATGACGCACACCAAGAATGGTATTATACAGGGTGGGGCACTATGAACGAACTATTCTCTGGTGTGTTAACGGCAAATGAAATTAGAAAAAATAAGACGTGGAATTAAGTAGATTACTTAGGACTTATAATTTAAAAATATTTTGGAATATACAGGGTGCTCCAAAAAAGCGTGCCGTATCAAAGTTAGGTTCCTTTGAATGGAACACCCTGTATTTTATCACATTTTTGAATTGTACTATTAAAAATAATGTGAGTTCATTAACATTTCCCTATACCTATCTAGTTCAGTTTTCAGGATAAATCGATTTTACGTAATTTGTAGACCCTCCGAAAAAATACAATAACTTCAAAATAAAAACGAATAACCACATTTGCTTTACACCAGCTCACTAGAAGCTTTTAACATAATGTTTCCAATATTTACTGGTATGCTATCATATACAGGGTGTTTCCAATACGACAGTATAACACTAATCATGTAATACATAAATTTCTGGCTTAATTTAAATGGAACACCCTGTATCTGTTGGGTCTGTTAAACGTGGGAATTTATTACCTTCCAGTTGGTATTAGGGTTGCCTATATCTAGCTCCGGTAGTTCTCGAGAAATTTTAAATTTGTTTTCTAATATTCAATTATTTGCTGACATCTAGTTACCTATGACATGATACTCCAATGGAAAGTTTTCAAAAATTAAAAATTTGTTTTTTTGACAGTTAGTGCTTTGTTGTATGATTTATTATTGATAAATTAATAGTCCCTTAAATCAGAATTTTATTAAGGGTAAGTACCTACACTATTTTTGGGCATACAGATACAATAAGCTTTAAAATTATAAGAAAATAACTAGGTACAAAAAATTCAAAGAAGGTGTTCAAAGTGACGCCCATCTTGTTGGATACAAATTTGAACCCTTTAAAAAAAATTTATTGTTCACTTTCTTTAACATTTCTGGTGTTACTGTTTGAAAAGCTATCATTATCCTATCCTTCATGTTCTCAGGAGTGGTTGGCTCTGTATTGTAGACAATACTTTTTATGTAACCCCAAAGAAAATAGTCTAATGGCGTCAAGCATGGGAACTTTGCCGGCCAAAGATAAGGACCCCCTCGCCCAATCCATTTTTGTGGAAAAATATTGTTTAGGTAACCCCGGACAATTACACTGTAACCAACAGACGCACCATCTAACTGCAGCCACATTTTTTGTCCCGTAGCTAGTGGAAAGTCATCTAAAAGTTCGGGTAGTTTGTTACGTAAAAATTTACGGAATTTTCTTCCAGTTAGCGTTAAGTTTTTTTACTAATCTTATTGCAAAGTTAATGATTGAGTACCCTTAATAAAATTCTGATTTAAGAGACCTTCAATTTATCGAAAATAAATCATACAACAAAGCACTAACTGTCAAAATAACAAATTTTTAATTTTTGAAAACTTTCTATCGGAGTATCATGTCATAGGTAACTAGATGTCAGCAAATAATTGCACATTAAAAAACAAATTTAAAATTTCTCGGAAACTATCAGAGTTGGATATAGGCAACCCTGATACCAACTGAAAGGTAATAAATTCCCACGTTTAAAAGACCCAACAGATACAGGGTGTTTCATTTAAGTTAAGCCAGAAATGTATGTATTGAATGGTTAGTGTTATACTGTCATATTAAAAACACCCTGTATATGATAGCATACCAGTAAATATTGGAAACAGAATGTTGAAAGCTTCTAGTGAGACGGTGTGAAGCAAATGTGGTTATTCGTTTTTATTTTGAAGTTATTGTATTTTTTCGGAGGGTCTACAAATTATGTAAATTCGATTTATTCTGGAAACTGAACTAGATAGGTATAGGGGAATGTTAATGAACTCACATTATTTTTGATAGTACAATTAAAAAATGTGATAAAATACAGGGTGTTCCATTTAAAGGAACCTAACTTTGATACGGCACGCTTTTTTGGAGCACCCTGTATATTCCAAAATATTTTTAAATTATAGTCCTAAGTAATCTACTTAATTCTACGTCTTATTTTTTCTAATTATATTTGCCGTTAAGACGCCAGAGAATAGTTCGTTCATAGTGCCCCACCCTGTATTAACTCTAACTATTATAATATAATAATGATAATAATATGATATATTACAATAATATAATCTTCAAAATAGTTGAGTACCATTGATTTTTTGCAAAATCTGTCAAAAACTCAAAAACGTATACTTCACCGGACCAAATCTTTAAGTATTGGTTCTGTGATGCCTCTATTTCTTTTACTCATACTTACGAATAATTGTATCCTCTTAGACGTAATACTTTATAAACATCCTTCGATGTCAAATTATTCGGACTGGAAGGAATATTATTAAATCCATTAAAAGTTCTATAATCTTGATCTCTCGAAAATATTTTTCCTGTAACCACCATAGAACCGCCTTCGACTATCTCAAAATTACCGGAAAATCTGTTGATGGTTACTTCAAACTTCACGTGGCCTTTTTTGGCAAGCGTTGTGGCCCTCAAAAATTTGACATCTTCAAATACGATGTGCTTAACTGTCACCGGTACGTCTTCTATAATTGCTAAAGTTTCCCAAGCGAGAAAAAGGTATCCGGTGGCGGGAAATAGGGTTCTTCCTATAACATGAATATAAAAGAAATATTAAACATATTCTCGTAGTTCCGGGTGTCCCAAAAGTTTCTGACCAATTTTATAAGGAAGTCACTATGCTATGAATGGCCATTTGCACCGACTCACTGTTTAAATGTATTTGACTAAGTAAAGCTTAAAATTTCAGCCTCCCTAAAAGTTTTATTTAGTTTTATTTAAATGATTGGTAACAGTCTTTCACTCCATTATTGTCATTATTTATGGCATTTTTGTTTGGTTTGTGTCTGACGTGGAAATCTAAAGGCGCGCGCGAATTGCGAAACGGCGCGCATTCATAAGAAATAAAAATTATTAGACACTTTTTCGAGAAGGGGTGGGGAATACATCTCTTCACCTAAAATTGACTGACTTCATGGGATTTCTACTAGAGCAAAAAAAAATTTATCATTATTCAACACATACCGCTTCCCGACCAACTGACACAGATCAAAGTGTAACTGAAATATCATTAAATACGGAGCAAGAGAATAAGAAAAAAATTGTTAACATAACTATTATACAGTGTGGAAACCACTTATGGAATAAAATTCTTTGTCATTATTTTAGAAAATTATAAAAAATGCCGAGACACGTCAACTTTTGAATTGAGTTGTGCGTTATGTAAACATAAATTTAAATGTACAGGGTAATGTATGGTAAATTATGAATTATACAGGGTGAAATTTTTATTTTTACAGTTATTAAACACATACATACAATACCTGATGTATTTGATTTTAATACATTAAAATAAATGCTCAAAATGTTCTCCACCTAGTTGTTGGCAATAGTACAGTCTCCTATAGAACTCCTACTTAACTTTGTTTAAAGTTTGAGGTGAAATATTCCGTATTTCTGTAGTTATCCTGTCTTTGAGGTCTACGATGCTAGTTGGTTGTGTTGCATATACTTTGTTCTTGTGATAACCCCACAGAAAAAAAGCTAACGGCGTGAGGTCTGGCGATCTAGCTGGCCACTCAATAGTACCTCTTCGTCCAATCCATTTATTGGGGAAGATTTCATCTAAATAAGTTCTTACCATTAAAGCACAATGGGGTGTTGCCCCGTCTTGCTGGAACCAAACATTTTCATTCGGTAAGCTAGGATCTATTGCGTTGGGATATAAGTTTGCCAACGCAGGAATAACTTCATTTCTAAGCATATTTGAATATTTTCCAGCTGTCAAATATCCATCTATAAATATAGGACCAATAATATGGTCGGCTATGATACCGGTCCAAACGTTCACCTTTTGAGGGTACTGAGTATGTGTCTCACGCATCCAATTAGGATTCTATGCTGACCAATATCTACAGTTCTGTCGGTTTACCACTCCATTCAATGTGAATGTTGATTCGTCATAAAAAAGAATGGTACCAAGAGCAATCTCATTTCTGTTCAGCTTATTCATCAATCTTTCGCAGAAATCCATTCTACGATCTGGATCGTCTTCTGTTATCTCCTGCACAAAAGTAAATTTGTTGGGATGAAGTTTTTCTTCATGAAGACATCTTACAACAGTTGTATTACTAACATTATTTGCACGTACAATTTGACGTGTACTAGAAGCTGGATTATCTTCGACACTTAACAAAATATCCACTTTCACATCATCTTTAACGGAGTGTGGTTTTCTTTTCAATGGTTTGACATTCCCAAGTTCTCTGAATTGTGCATGGATTTTAGACACAGTACTTTGTGAAATATTAGGCAATTCGGGATACCTGTGATTAAATAAGTTTGCCATTTCAATTTGATTTCTGCAGTTACCCGACCATCATTACAATCTCAATTCGATGAGTCTCAGTTAAATATTTCATTGTTATGTCGACAAGGAAAGAGTGTTTGACAAAGATTTTACTTTTTCAGTATAAACTGTCAACACATCAACATCTGATAGAATAGACAACAATCCACATTATTTACCGATTAAAAACAATCCACATTATTTACCGATTTTATCTAATTATTGGCGTTTTTATGCAATTTTTAGGTATTTATGATAAAATTCATGAGCGTAGCAGGTTTTGTTTAATACACAAATACGTCTGATAATTAGTTAGTTCAGATTTTTGATAAATCCATATTTAGCTAATTTTAAGAAATACCAATATGTCAAGTGTAATAAATTATTTATTTTAAAATTTCACCCTGTATAATTCATAATTGACCATACATTATTTAGTTTCTTGGAATTGGTTCATTAAGAGGATTTCAAAAATATGCAAATATACTGGGTGTTTCATTAAAAAAAAAACACCGACTATGGCATACTTGCGTGAATTTGCGTGATTTTTGAAGTAATTACTGGATGATCCAGCGAAATTTTTGTTTTAATCTGCTTTATTTAAAGTAAGCTTTCAAACAAATCTAAAATTAACATAAAATTCCGAGGGTCGCGGAGTCGACAAGAACCGTAAATTCTAAGTGCTTAAAAAAAGTTGAAGTGAAAATAATTTGGCCGAACAAATATTCGTCTCGGAAAACCATATTCTATTATTTCTAACACATCTAAATCGTCGTTGAAAATCTCATTGCAACAGAACAAACCACCAGCCAACAAGCAACTTTTAGCTTAACAGAATTTAAGTTTTGTTGTAAGCCCTTAAGGGCCATTCGCACCGATTATCCTAAAAAGTCATACTTAGCTAAGTGACACTTATAATTTAAGTGGAACTTCGTTCGCGCCGTACCTCCCTTAACTAAGTGAGAGGTTCCATTTGACAACGCCGCAATTCTTAAAATATTTTTTTGAAAAAGAAGATCTTGTCAGGAATTAACCAATTAACGGTAGTCGTTTGATCCAGTTTGTTCTATGCGTTTAATATTATTTGGTGTCATCTTTGCTTTTGACGTTTTTGATAAGTATTTATTCTTCCGAGTCATGAGCGGAGAAAAACGATCTTGTGGAATAAATTTCACAACACGTGAAAAATCATTATTATTAGATATTATTAGCAAGTATAAAAATGTCATAGAAAATAAACAATTTCAATTTCTCCAAGAAAATTGAGAGCAGTTTCCTTCGTCATTCTAAATCTAAGAAAAAACGTCTTAGGATCGAATGTATTAAAATAATCGTTCCTTATATATAACTGTCTGGGTATGCCGTATTCAATTACCTATATCAATTATTTCTAAATCGTCATCATCTTCTTAAATTTCCATTTCGATAAGACAAATTACAAATACAAAGATCTACCATCTACCAAAGCACAATTTACTCAAATCTAAACTGTCATAAATTAACTTCAAAATTAGTATTTCGAGGTTAAGTGGAACTTTAAGCCGGGGATATTCCGAGCTTAGTTAAGGTATCCTTAACGTCGCGTTAAGGGTGCCTTTAAATACGGTGCGAACGACTAAGTGACACTTAGTGGATTTGAGTGACACTTAACGTTCAAGTGTAACCGGTGCGAATGGCCCTAAGTGACCCTTAACCCTAAGCTTCACTTAAAATAGTCGGTGCAAGTGGCCATAAATGATACAATTTTTGTCTTACCGTCAATGACATGTCCTTGTATGAACGACCATTGTTGATCTGACAATTGAACGGTCAGTGTTCTAGAGCCTTGTTGAGCTGAATTTGCAGCTTCCAAGTTATATAGAGGTGCGTACCAACTACGATCATGCTTCCATCTAATAAACGGTGAAATCATTCTGGTACCTTTACTCACTGGAAATTGGATTTCTGGATACATTTTTGCTAGTTGGGGATTGTAACCGTTGACGTATAAACTGCAAAGAGAAATTAACGTATTAATACAGGTTATTATTTTCTATACCATTAGAAACTCATTAATGCCTATGGCCGGTACTTTGTGACAGTAAAACTCCAACTCCCTATTTTTTCAACATACTCTATGAGGTAAGGGATCACTTAAATTTTTTATGTTGGAATAATAGTACTCACTTTCCAACGGTCCTCAAAAATCCTTCCAAATAATTATCATCTTTTGGTGGTACCAGAGAAATAACTTTAATTTCCTCTTTATTTGTATTGAAATTTGGAATACTACCGAACGTTAGTACTATAGAATCTCGTTCTATGTAGTCGAATTTATCAGAAAAGTTCTGTAATAGAGCATTCACGAAATAGTCAGCGGATCCAAACTTGTCGAAGTCTTTACCAGTTTTACCGATCTGAGGTTTTTCCAGAATATTGGATAAGTTGGCCAATAGTTGTTTCTCTGGAATAAATAATAAGTATTAAAATATTTTGAGCATACTAAAGAATGGAAAAAGATATCGACATCACTAAAGTCACTCATTTTCAAGTTATAACGTTTCCAATGTATTAAAATGTGGTACATTTGTAAGTTCTTGACATTGGTCCATGAAAAATTGAATATTTCCTTGAAAAATTGGGTAAATTCGAAGCTTTCGGAAAAAAATATACATTTGGCAACTATATCAACAAAAACTTGGAAGGAATATAGGGAGTTTAGCAAAAACTGCACGTCAATATCTTTTTCAATTCTCGAGTAATAAGCTGTCAAAATGTGGGATACCCTGTGAAGTTTTTTTAAAAAGAATATTGTCAGTTAATCACTATTTTGTTCTCTGACATCTTATTGCAGCTCTTCAAAATAGTTATTTGAAAATTTCAAAAAAATCTCATGTATCGTATGAATTGAATTCAAGATAAGTCTAGAGGTACTTACTGGTTGATGAAAATTCAATTGATTTGAAAGTTGATCTGAAATTATTCAATATAGAACTATTTCCTACGATTTGATTGCCATTTGATTGAGTGCCATTAATCTAAAACACAATACCTCACAATCAAATAAATCTATTTTATCAACATCATCTTTAAAATTAGGCATTTACGAACCAAAAAAAATATGTGAAATCATACATTATACATACGTTAAAAAGCGTGCGTAAATGACCAATGCTTTTTAAATGGGGTTTCCATTTTAACACTCTTTTTTAGCTACGTGATTGTCTAGTTGCCTTGAATTTGGTCGTTTGTTGTATAAACTTTTGTGCTGACAGTAAATTTGACAGAAGTGTCAGACATAGTGAAAAATATCTTCTGTATGTTCCTTGTGGTATATTATTCATTCTTTTTTTAATTTCTTGGGAAATTAAACCACAATATTTTTAAATTCTTTATTTCAACGTTTCGGTAGCGTTCCAGCTACCGTTGTCAAGAAAAAATAAGTAGAAATTAATTTTTTTATCCCTAACTGACACAACAGAAAAAATTTGAACCCCTCGCGGGACAGACAAATTCATACATCAGAAATAGCAATCATTTTATAGAAAAGCTATCAGATTTGAATTTCAACAAAAACCATTATTTGGTCAGTTTTGATGTAGTTAGTCTCTTCACAAATGTACCGGTACAAAAAACAATAGAACTTGTCCAATCAAAATTAGAAATT
>CAJUYG010000281.1:258780-269015 GCA_910591675.1 Galerucella calmariensis | reverse complement strand
AATTAAAACTTAACCACAACTTAACTAAGACCGGTGCAAATGGCTGTCAGTTGTCATATTTTGAAAACAATTCTTAACATATGCCATTGATTATAATTTTGGGGTTAAGTGTAAAATAACATTCAACAAATATAAGACATACGTAAAACAGCAGAATACGTCACATAACGCTGATGTTCTTGATGGGCCAACTAAAAAACTATCCAGCAATCGAAATAGTTTTATAAACAAAGCTTCACTTGAGGTATTAAATTGGCATAAATCAATTATACAGTGTGGGAGAGCCAAGTAGAACGAATAAGTAAGGGCATGTTGGTAAGAAAGTTGGGCATGTTAATTTGTATTTTTTAAGGTCATTACCAACTCTTTTATTTTAAATGCAGCCCCCTGTATATTATTTATTTCTTGGATCTTTTAGAAAATTTTAGGCATAATTCATACCTATACCTATCTTCAACTGTTTCGGAAATAGTAGGTGTTTTAAAAACACAAATCGACGAGTCCTAGCGTTTTCCCCAAAACTCCCTAATTATCGCTTTATCGATTTTGTTCCATTTGGCTGTTCCACACTGTATATGTGTACTCGTCCTGAAATGTAAAGATGGGTATGCCACTCTGCTATGATTGTTAAAAGTTTCCACATCTTTAAAATATACGATAGAAGTGTCGATGTAAAATAATTTGGTATTGAGAATAATCATAAGTTTTGATATCTTGGGGGTTACTGTTATACTGTAATTTTTTTCCGAAAATAAAATGAACTCCCTTTTGATAATGTGAATGAGTTTTTGCCGAATATGTTTTAGTTAATTTTTTTATTTTTTTTATTAAAGAAGAGTAAGTATGGATCCCAACCAATTTTTTTTCAATACATTATCTATTGTACAATTTAAAGTATCTCGAAACTTATCTTAATGTTATTCCATTACTATAAACAAATTTAGTCATCATAATAAAAACTAATATTTAAACTATTTTTTTTTTCGGCTCAGACCTGGTGGTCATTAGTGCAGGAAGAAATTAATATTAATATCACAAAAAAAACATCATTAGCATTATCCTTCTATAATTACTGTTTATAAAAATTTATTATCTTGAAAAGAACACCACTTAACTTTGTATTTTATCGAACGTACTTACTTGGTGAAAGCAGATTTTCAAAACTTCAAACAACAAATCGTAAACACACAATTCAACGAAATATTGAACCAAATCAATGATCGAAACTGTTTTATAGTCTATGATTTTAATTATCAACTCAGTTATTAACCTTTAAAAACAATATGAACTTCACATTTACATTTTTTATTGTTCCAATGGTTTACCGTAATATTGCCAGGTACATGTGCGTTCTATAGGGTTTATTACAGGTCGGTTTATATACTGATGCCTAAATCCTGAGAAAAGTCTGAGACTAGAACTGAAATCCGAAAAAAAATCCAGACTTTGTCGATAAATACGTCAATTTATTTATGTACTTTGAAGGATGAATTAAATCTGGCCTGGCCTTTCCACTGTCTTATATGTATATCAGTCTTCGGTTGATCTTTAATGTCTTTTTTTTGTGAGCAATGCTTGAATTTCAATGAGTATGCTACAAATTACTTCAGAATTGGATTGTTCGTTTTTAAAAGAACGCAAAGCTTTGAGCATATCTTCCGTTATTATACACTTCTGTTTTGCGATTCTGTATCTGTATCGGTGAGTGTAGGCTTACAGCACTCAGGCTACATGTGACACATTGTACATCCTTCCGAGGAGTTGTCCTCCTAGGTCATCGTCCATCCTGTCCTTTCCAGGAAGGTGGACAGGTCAGTAGGAGACATCTTTATACCGGCAGGTGTAGGCTAAGACTCACCGAACGCACTCTCTTATTGACGATAACTCCGGACACTCGCATAAGACAAGCCTGACAGTTTCATCTTCCTGTTCACACATCCTGCATAGAGGTATGTCCACTAGCCCCATAGTATGGAGGTGTTTCCTTAGTTGACAGTGGCCAGTCAGAAATCCTACTGCTAAACGTAGGTTTTTCCTGGTCATCGCCAAATATTTCTTCGGCGCCAGCTTTCCAGGGTCGCACAGGTTGATCCTGGCAATACTGCATCCTTTGATTCCATCCCATCTCTTAAGGGATTGAGCATGGGTGTAACGTTTGGCTAGTTCCGCAATTGTTGAAGTCGTTAGGCCGTAGGTGTCACTGGGTCCTAAAATTTTCAGTCCAGCCGCTTCCCTGGCTAAAGAATCGACAATGCGATTTCCTTACCTCAGGATAATATTGTTATCTGCCGAGGCGTTAAATAAATCTTGGTGGCACTCTTCTAGTACTAGCCCCGATATAACACGTTGTATGTTCAAGGCTAACAGGGCTTGTCTACTATCAGTGCAGATTGTTATGTTTTTGCCAGAAATTCCTTTTCTGGTTAATTCTTTTGTGGCAATCGAGATACCAGCCTGAGTCCTGAGCATCCTGGCATCCTGAGCCTTCTTTCATTTCTGAGCCATCTGTATATATGCGTATTGCATTTGTAGCATCTGACTCTGTGCTCTGTTTTATTAGTATTTTGTAGGGTTTATTAAACACAAACCTGGGTTCAATTGCATCATTGGCTGCTTGCAGCAGAGGTAGCGCTTCTTGCCATAGGCTTAGCCTCAATTAGTCCACTCCTACTTCAGGGTTACCTCTTGATCTTATCAGTAAAACTGGATATTGCAATTTATTTATCTCTCAATCGTGATAGTAACAAAATAAGGCACGTTTTAGTAGAGATGTGGCGACGCGTCGTTGCTATTGAAATATTCAACAAAGTTGTTTTTAGGTCTTCAGGTTTACCGGCCACTTTCTAAAATTCCGGCCAGACTACTCCGGACCTCTTCCAAACCAAAACATGAATCCAGTAAATACGGACGTTTGGGAATCTGTACAGTTTTCTTACTTCATTCAGGCAGCGGTGACAAAACCTTGGTACAATCTTATTCTGACTCATGCATTCATTTATTCTCTCTTTAAAGATCCAAAGGTGTTATAGAGGTCAAAAGATGCTTATACTGTCAGATTGTCTGGCACCTCTTAAATATTTAGCCTGTCCCCAGATCAGATGTAGACTGGTCTGGGACTACCTACAAGAGCTACTAACCCTGGCACACCATAAAAGAGTCTCTTTAGTTGGTCTTGGTATATTCTACTAGTGCATTGTAGGCAATGAAACGGCAGGCAGTCAGCCTAGCTAAGCTAGAGTCTGGAATTGCCTTCCCCGGTCCAAAGCAGAAACAGCAAACTCATGGTCAAAAAACTTCAGAAGGGACCAGATAAGGAAAGTGACGGTATTACTCGCTGGTTTCTGTACCTAACGAGGAAAATGCATACAATTGGCATAGAAGAAGAGGAACCTATCTGTCGGTTGTGCATGGAAGAAGAGGAAACATCCTCACACACTAGGACTAGAGCACCCAACGAGGAATTTTTCCAAGAAAGAAATAGTGAAAAGACTTGGGAGCCTGATGCTTGTAAAAAAACACGAAAAAACTAAAGGTTGATGTGCCGAAATCTCGAAGCCTTTGACGGGTCTTGTTGAACCAATCAATCAGCCCCTCTCTTTGCAAGTTTATCTGCCATTTTATCTTCATTCCATTCTGACATAAACTTGTTGCATATGTGTTACTGTATTTCAATATATTGGGAGAAAGGAGCCGCAATAACCTACTTGCTCTGAATTATCCAAGCTGGGTATTTGTTTACATCAAATAAACCCTTTTTTGTTCTATCTAGCGCTAGTGGCTTGGCTACACGTACATTAAATAATGTTGTTTTTAGGTATTGGTTCTGTAGGTATACATTGTTATTGTTGTATAATAATGAATATAATGAATAATTACAATCGCGGCGTGAAATATTCAATTGTGCCACATGTTAAGGTTTTTTTTATAGAAGGAAAATATCTGAACGAGTAATTTCATAAATGAAATCAAATACAATAGCTTTTGTAAAGATAAGAATAGTTTGTGTTTTTAAAGAGCGTGCTTGTGTAGAAATAGGCTACTGTTTTATTCTGGATATAACCGTTTGTGATTGAGTGAAACGATTTGTATTGGTGGACGTGAAAGACAGTAAATGTTTTTCAAATTCCACATATTTGAGCCAGTTGAATAGGTGTTGCGTTATTAAATGTGAACTGGGACAAGCGAAACTGGCTCAGGCACATTTACCCACATTGTCTACTCCGATCTTTTGTGCAAGCCCTACATCTTTGTTGTAGTCTAAAATTTCTAGGCTTCTGAGAAAATCTTGTATCTGTTGTGGTGCTAGATATGAAATTTTGAAGGATGACGCTTTTCGTCAATTATTTAAAAAAAAGTCTTATTCAAAACGCATATCAAATTTAGGATAAACCCATTTAAATATTTAAAATCTGAGAATAAAATTTTTGAAAATTGAGGGGAGCTGCGAGGTGAATAAGGTTGTTGATTTTGTATAATTTTGGAAAATATGAAATGGTACAAATACAATTCAATTTTCAAATATTTCCATCAGAATAAGAAGAAATAATAAGAATTAAAATATTAGCAGAGGAAGAAGAACGAGAAGTAGATTTCAATAAATTTAAATTTAAATGAATCTTAAATTATTTGATTCTGGAACAAATTAACAGAAATTAATAATATTTTGGACATTTTTTGGAAAATAGATTAAAATAAATATTGTGTGGGAAATATAAAACAAGAATAGTGAAAATAAATGAAGATGATTCTTCATATAAAAATTTTAGTAGATATTTTATATACAGGATACCGAGAAAGTCTGGCACCAAGTCATTTTTTTGAAAATAATTAACATATAATTATCAAATTTTGTGGCTCTAAACGGTATTAAATTCTTCGTTTTTTTGGCAGCTCCTCTCGAAAACGTAGAATACAATACTGTTCATAACCCTAAAATTTGATAATTATATGTTTATTATTTTAAAAGAAAAAGATTTGGTGCCAGACTTTCTCGCTATCCTGTGTAATATAAACATGTAATGTATTTATTGTTTCTATATAAATTGTTGGTAAAATTTTTTTTGTCAGTTTCAACCACAACCTGTTGGTTAGTAGTTCGTAGCTGGGGCACGTAAAATACTAAAACTAGAAAATAATAATATTAAATGAAGAAAAATTCTATATACTAGGTAGTCTTGTTACAGACGTAGGCTATCAAATTATTCTACAATTGAAATAAGATTTGAAAAAAGGGAATTCAATAAAACACATTTTTGTAAGTACTCAATGAATTTATTGGCATCAAGCGATTGGTCTTATATATATTTGAATTTAATTAAAAAAAAAGAAAACACGCACCGTTTAATACAACTTTCAACGATAATAATCGACTTAAATAGACCATTAAATTCTGATAAAAATTTCAATAAAGCCGTCTTAATCCATTCTGCTAATTCCACGTATGGCCACAATAGCTTCTGCTCTGTTCGTTTAGGTGATCTTCCTGAAATAAGATAATGATTTATAAATATCTTCTGTATGTTCCTTGTGGTATATTATTCATTCTTTTTTTAATTTCTTGGGAAATTAAACCACAATATTTTTAAATTCTTTATTTCAACGTTTCGGTAGCGTTCCAGCTACCGTTGTCAAGAAAAAATAAGTAGAAATTAATTTTTATCCCTAACTGACACAACAGAAAAAATTTGACAACTAGACAATCAAAAATTATTTTGAAGTTTAAGACTGCAAAATTTTTATTAAGGTCCATTCATATAGATCATATCTGTGGCAAAATGTGAAATGAAATATTTCATTTTATGACATTCCAACGATATGATAGTCTACTAGAAATGGATCCAGTGAAGTGCACGTTTCAGGAACGGTTTTTATTGGGATAGCGCGTTTTTTTCGCTTATATTGGAAATGTTGTTAAAAAAACGCGTTTCTTGATAGTTTTTTTGTGTATGATTATTTTTGTTTTCAAAATTTGTATGACTCAGTTGACTCACTTGATACACTCGTTCCATACCCTGTAGATGTTTTATTAATAAGAACATCTAAAAATGGCAAAAAATTGTTGAAATGAAGAATTTAAAAATATTGTGGTTTAATTTCCCAAGAAATTAAAAAAAGAATGATTTGTAACATAAATTCAGTATAATTTTCCATATATATTATTGAAAAAACATTTTCATTTCATCTATTAATTTTTTTATTCACACAATTGGGAAATATTCATAGCAAACAGGGCAAGCAGACCTCATATGCTCCAATTATAAAGAGTGAGATTGAAATATCTGGAGAGCTGGAATATCGTAAAAGTGAAAATTTGTTCATCTTGAAAAAAATTGAAATTTACCTTTTTATTTCTGTTATAACACTCCATATACATTTTTCTGGTGTACTTGTTCATTGTTGCTATATAACATGGTAACGAAGTATTGTAAATAATCTCCTCTGGTGTGTTGGGATAGAAAAAAATTTCGGTTGTTCTATCCTTACAGGATCCATCTCCGTCATTTGTAGCTAGAAATAGTAGATTCGTATGTGGAATCTTATCTATTACATAAGGCCTAAAACATAAGAAAACATGAAATATATTTTCAAGTATCATCGATGGATCGAAAATAGTCTTCAGAATTGGGGATTAAATCCCAACATGACCAAATGGTTATATACACAGGTTGTGAGGCCAATGATAACCTATGGATCAGTTGTCTGGTGGCCCAGGACACTGCAGATTGGAGCGCAGAGGCAGCTAAGTGGTATTCAAAGGCAGGCCTGCCTAAGTATCACGGGGGCCATGGAAATGTCTCGGACTGCGGCCCTGGAGGTAATAGTAAACCTACCACCACTACATATACTCATTCAAGGAAATGCAAGATCTGTTAGTCACAGATTATTACAGGGACCTTCTCCGATAAGCCAAGAGCACGGTAATGTCTACAAAAAGCTATATGAAGAAATAAAGGCAGATCCAATACTGGGAATGCCAACGGATCAGATTGCCCCACATTATAGTTTTAAAAACGACTATACAGTTTACATTCCAGAGAGAAAGGACTGGGAAGCAGGGCCTCCTATAACAGCGAATCTCAACTGGTACACTGATGGCTCGAAAACAGACTCCGGAGTAGGAGCCGGAATATATGGGGTACAAGAGAAGATCACGATCTCTCTAAGCCTATGAAAACATGCTACTGTCTTTCAGGCAGAGGTACTGGCGGTGCAATGCTGTGCAGAAGAGTCGATGAGACAGGAGGTCGATAACCAAAGAATCGTCATCTACTCCGACAGCCAAGCAGCACTTAAGGCGATACGCTCATATAAGATAACATCAAATCTGGTGTGGGAGTGTCGGAAAGCCCTAAACAGACTAGGCAGTCATAATAGAGTGACCCTAGCCTGGGTACCAAGGAATAAAAGGCAATGAAAAGGCTGATGAATTAGCAGGGAGCAACGGAGGTCATGGTAGGGCCAGAACCTTCCTGTGGAATTGCTAAGTGTATAGGTGAAGAAAGCATCCACAAATGGATAAACAACCAGGCGTTGCGCTGGTGGTATGAAACCCCAGGACAAAGGCACGCAAAATTATTCCTTAAAAGCCCTTCGACAAAACTGTCATACGACCTACTATGTCAAAGTCGGGAAACGACGAGGATGATGGTGGGAATGCTGACCGGACATTGTAGGCTGAGGAAACATATGCACACCATTGGTCTAGCAGATGACAGCCTATGCAGGTTCTGCCAGGAAGGAGACGAAACCGCGGAGCACATACTCTGTGAGTGCGAAGGCCTAGCAAGGGTGAGGTTTCACTTACTCGGAGAAGAAAAACCGAGGGCAGAGAGCTACGCAAAGGAGGCGGTATCCAGGCTATTAGGTCTAATAAAAAGAATAAAGCTAGATATTGAGCTCTAAATATAGGGAGAACCACAATAGATCTGCAAAGGTCGCAGTGGGATAGGACAAAGAGCCACTCCAATTCTAATCTAATCTAATCTAATCTACATTTTCATCATACCATCTTGTGGCATGTTCTGATTTCTAAGAAGTGAGATGGTAGCTTTTTAATAATTCATAGGGAACATTACATCATAAAGTTTCTGATTGCCTACTTTAAATCTCGCTAATTCAAGAAGGTTCTCGAATATTTCTTAAGGTGGATCGGTGCATTCATAACTTGGGATTTCATTTGAACATAGGTAGAGTAGAGTGACAACTTATTGAAAATGCACTGATTGTTTCTTACCAATTACAGATGAATTTATCTCCTTCTTCAAAACGACTGAAAGGAAATTTGGCACTACCGTTTAAATTGAATAGCCATGTTTCTTGATCACAGGGCGTCGGAACGGTTTGTTCTATTATTAGTTTTGCAAAATTTATATATTCTTCTTTGGTACTGTTATAGACTTCTTCTTCTTGACCTCTCACCAAATTCACCAAAAGATACACAGTGCCGACAAACCAATTTTTTAGGGATACTAAATGGTTAATTATCTGTAAAAGAAACACAAAATAGCTATTTATGCCATCAGTTACGAAATGCCTAATTTTGTGTAACGCGTGAGATTTTTGCGAAAAGAACGAAGTGAGTTTCGCAAAAACTCACAAGTTACACAAAATTTCATTTCGCAACGTATTGCATACAAGATTTTTTCTAATTTTGAAGAAAGTAATAAAAAAATAAAATTTAATATAATTGATAAAAATTTGGAAAACATAAATTTAGTTTGTTGCTGTTACTTCATGTTAGTTGTCAGTTTGACATTTTGTAAAAAAGTCTAGACGGAAGGTTTTTAGCAAGGTTGATATATTTTTAGTTTTATTTTCAAAAAATGAGTGATTCAAGTTCTGAAGAGCTACAAAGCAATATTGAAGAGGCAGCAGGTAATGCTCTATTATCAGTAATTCCCAAAATGTCAAAGGCAGTTTATGATTTGGCATACGGAAAATTTGTTACGTGGTGTAATGAGAAGAAAATTAAACATGTTAATGAGAAAGTTTAACTTGCATATTTTGTGGGTAAGAAAGATCTAAAAGTTTCCACATTATGGACACTTTACTCAATGTTAAGGTCAGAACTGAATCTGAAAAGGAAAATTGATATTAACAAATATACAAATTTGGTAGCATATTATATTAAAAGGCAAGCGGACGGGTACAGTGCTAAAAAGTCAAAAGTTTTTATTAAAGAAGATTTTGCCAAATTTTTAGTGGAAGCTGATGACAAAGAATTCTTAATGGCTAAGGTTGCAATGATAATTGGAATGGCAGGAGCATGCAGAAAAGCAGAATTAACATTTCTTCCAGTTGAAAATGTTATAGACGAAGGAAGCCATTTTCGTGTTGATATCCCACCTTCAAAAACAAAAGTTATACGGCAGTTTGCAATTACCACTGGAGACATTGAAAATACGAATCTTGTTGAAATATTATGAAAATATATTTATTTGCTTCCCCAGGTTCTTAAACACAACAGATTTTTTGTGAAATATGCGAGTGGAAAATGTACCAGAAATCCTGTGGGAATTAACACATTTAGCAGTCTGCCAAAAGTTATTGCACAATTTCTTGGTCTTTCAAATCCTGTTCTATATACTGGCCACTGCTTCAGAAGAAGCTCTGCCTCTTTCCTAGCAGATAGTGGCACCGACATTTTAAAATTAAAGAGGCATGAAGGTTGGAAATCTACCTCTGTTGCGGAGGGATATGTTGAGAATTCCATGAATAATAAAAAACTTATAGCGCAAGAAATATTTGGTGAAACATGTAATACAATGTGCGCCGCTTCCCAAATAACAGCAAGTTCAAGCAATGAAAAAAATATGTTGTCGGGAATTAATTTGAATAATTGCAATAATTGTGTTATCGATATTTATAATAATTAATTAATTTATAATTTATATTTTCAACTTGTATTATAACAGTTTAATAAATAGAATAATTCTTTTTGTCACTAATTTTGAAATACATTTTTCGTCACCAATAATTGCATAAAATTTTACTTTATGCCCTTTTACCCTTTTACATTTAAAAACAACCTGCCAAATGTCAAATCAATTCATCCATCCATTTTAAAGTTATCGAATTAAAACATTCAAGTTTTCAAAATTTCAACACCCTGTATTTCGAAAAGTAAATGTGCTAGACCCCTTAATCCTCATATCATTTTGTCCAATTTTATGGGAGGAATCTACATGCAAACGTTGTAATTACCCTTAACGTTCGAGATGCTTACACCATTTTTT
>CAJUYG010000281.1:243615-253780 GCA_910591675.1 Galerucella calmariensis | reverse complement strand
AGTATGAGCTACAAGCCAAGGATATAAATATTTGACGTTTGTCCGGTTTGACGTTTATTTAAAGGTTAAGATTGTGCCGATTACGATTTAAACCTTACTTATCTAAATATGCAAAATTATATTATCAACAACATTATAATTGAAAACTGTTCTTCTAGCAACACAGAAAATTTATTGGCATATGTGCCAATGCCAATAAATTTTCTGTGACAAGTGGTTTTGAGGATCCTAAAAAATCGTGTTCGTTTTGCTCAAAAGTCGTGACGACTGAGGCGTCACGCACAAGTGCTTGTAGCCCAAATAAACGAAAGCAACATATTATGATTGATGTTCATATTAAAAACGCAATTATTGTATACTATGGCAGGTTGATTGGAAGTTGCTTGTTCTTGATTTAGAGATTTTTGGATTGTCTTTGCAAAAGTTGAAGCAGATCTCATTGCGTCAATTATATCCTGATGATGGCCCGAGTCAATTCTCCAATTCCCGTTTTGGCTAGAGTTGAAACAGCAGTGGCCCTCGCAGAATGATTTGTTATCTTCATCTTGTTCACATCGATTCCAATCACTGATGCCGCCGATTTGAACCAGGAAGATATTGTATTTTGTCCAACCGGGCTGTTCTTGTACCAACCTTTGGAATTGGGGTGGTGCCAGTTTGGATTTGGAGTTAAAAATAAACGATTCGTTTTGATGAGTTGCTCTCGCTTGCTTATTAGTTTTTTGAACAGTCTTACTGGACATAATTCTTCATTGACTGTATTCGGTACTGATGAAATAACAAGAACGTTCATAATATATCGAAAACTGACAGTGTACTTGTCAGTCAGACGACTCGTGGTGCGTTTGTGAATTATTTTTAATTTTTGTCTTAAATTAGGCTAGTAGTGGGGAAAATTGTATATACACAATGGTGTTGAAGACATTTATAAACCTCGCACCTTGGTGCTTGGTGCTTGGTCAATAATAATAGTCTTCACCACCTTGGTGTATAATATCTTTCATTGAAATGTTTTTTGTTTCCGTCTGAAACTTTCTATTCATGAAGTAAGTTCTGCCTCAGTCATTAGCAGTATATTGTTGATGGACAGATTGTAAAAATGTACCAGTAAATAGTGGTCTATACAAATTTCATTCCAAATTACAAAAAAAGGTAATTTGTTACGTATTTGGTTCAGTCAGTATTCATTAAAAATACGAGGATTCATATTGCATATAAAGATGATGTTGATGGTAACGATAATGACAATGATAGTAATGATGTCTACATTTATTTGATCTCACCAGTCAGGATGTACTTTCCAAAACGAAGAAGCAAGAGAGTGACCGCTACTTTTATCATTGGGACGTTTTAATAAAGTTTTATTAACAATGTCGAATCCGTATTTATGTGGCAGTACTACTCCTAAAGTGAATGGTCCAACTGCAGCAAAATAATAGTTCCTGTGAGCTAGCATAAGACGTTTCTAGAAAGAAAATAAGTTGGTTAGTCTGGACATGAATATTTTCATTAAGGTCAATTCACCTAACCTAACCTTGCTTTTTCAAGAAGTTTCCCAAATGTTCGGGAAGTGAGCTAAGTTAAAATATAGTCAACTTACATTGTCATTGAGTGCATATTTTACTTTTAACTTTATGGGAACACTTGCAGTTTGGTTCACTAGTTTTTCTCGGAACTGAAACGAAAAAAAATTAACTCATCAATCTTGACAAGGGAATTAATCTTACTTTGACCACTTCGTCTCCAAATACTCTTGGTTCTTGATCATTATATAATATTTCGACTTCCAAAATGTCCACTCTATTGAAAGTCGGCTTTAAAATATCCTGAAACTATAAAATTAATTTTTATTATACATTAAGATCTTATTAAATTGAGACAAACTCATCTGGCCGAACTCTACTAACGCGTCGTTCGACCATCTGCAATAGCGTGCGGAAAAGTCACTTCACGCACGTGTTAGGTACACTATTTTTTCTACTGGCATGCGGAAAAAACCCAAAAGTTAACATAAAGAAACATTTATTATTAAATACATATCAACAAATTAATTATTATTATTTGACATTCATTTGATGAGGCTTATACTTGGGCAATTAAAAAATTATTGGAAAATACTTTCCTTCCTATTAAAAATTATAGCACAATTCTAATAAATAGCGGAAAAGTGACTCTTTCTACACTAAAATGAGTGCCTTTTCCGCACGCTAGTAGAAAATAGATATTTACATTCCAAGTTACGAGAGCCTATAGTCTGTACAGAAAGTACGAGGAGTAATAAATCATTCATTTAAGTAGATTCCATAGACGTACCAAAATATATTTTAAGAGGGTATACCGTAAGGTACATTTTGTATTGAACGAATGAGTTGCAGCTATGCTAAAGAATATACGATTTAGGTCAGAGGTAACGGGATGTACTAATTTTAATAAAAAAAAGTGATAGAGGTACACAAATTTTAGTAAGTTTGATAAAGAAAGGCAACACAGTTTATTCATAATAGAAAACAAACCAATCTGTAACAATAATTATTTTATATATTTTTGTATATATGTGTGTATAAATGCTGGATATACAGTTTCCAAATCTTGGCAAGATGAAAACATTAAAAGCGGAAGGCAGGCATTCGTGGAAGGTTTGTCGTTAGGTTTGCAGCCACCATCTGGAAAAGGAAAAATACTTATCATTGTCTATGTTGGAAGTTCTGAAGGTTTTGTTGATGGTGGATTATTAACTTTTATTTCAAAACGCACGGGGGACTATCACGAAGATATGAATGGGGATGTCTTCGAGGAATGGTTTGTTCAAATGTTGGATCTGATTCCAAAAGGGGCTGTTATTGTTATGGACAACGCAAGTTACCATTCACGGTTACGAGAAGCATTGCCCACAAGTCGTTGGCGTAAAGCAGAGCTTTTGGAGTGGCTTATTTCGAAAAATATTAAGTTTCCAAAAGATCCACTAAGGAAAGAACTTTACAGAATTGCAAAAATGAACAAGAATAAATACAAAACCTACATTGTAGAAGAAATGGCTTCTTCTCGTGGTATATCAGTTCTTCGACTTCCCCCTTATCATTGTGAACTTCAATAGAATTAATATGGGCTCAGGTAAAGGGGGAAGTTGGGAAAAAAATACTACTTTTAAAATAAACGATGTTGTGAAATTGTTTGAGAGTGGTGTAAGTCATGTTAGTAAGGAAAATTGGACAAACTGTATCGAGCATGTTATCAAAGTAGAGGCAAATATGTGGAAAATTGACAATATTTGTGATGATTTAATCGACCCTATTATTATTAATGTCAACAACGATTCTTCCTCTTCCGAGTCGGATATAGAATAAAAAAATGTAAGTAATAGATGTTTTCCAATAATTATTTCTTTTCATTTTTTATTATATTATAATTTAAAACGTATTTTTTTCCCAAAATACACACCACTGCATTGCGTTATTGCTTATCTGCTAATCCTTTAACAATGAAGAAACCCTAAACTTTGCTAAAACTGAAACAAATACGGGGTCGATCTACCTGGTTTTTAGATTTACGGAAGAAATGTAATTTAAAGTAAGAGATTTATCAAAAATTTCATGGTGCTCCCTGTAAAGGTTTTGCATACTTAATTAGGGTTTATTACTCCTCGTACTTTCTGTACAGACTATACATTAAAACGCGCGATGTATTTCAATAACGGAGGCGAAGCAAAGCTTGCCGAGCTGATTAAACGGTTTTCGCAACGTGTAGACTCTTATAACTTTTTAATCTGGTCCTCCAAGTTTTTAAAGAGTCCTGTATAATTACCTCTGGTCGATGATCGGGATGGAAAAGGATATAACCATTATTGGTTACAATGAACGCATATCCATTGACGCCAATCTATAATATAAAATTTTATGTTGAAGGAATTGAGAATTAAAAACAGATGTTTTCCATTATAGTATATAACGTTTTTTAACTATCTGGCAAATGATCTTCTACATACATTAAATTTGCATTTGAAAAACAAAGTTATTGCTTTTTGACGTTGCTAGTGCCAATATTATCTGTTGGAATTCGTTTCTCTTAATTTCTAAGGACGACAGTCAAATTGACATGGATAATAAATGGGTTATCCAATAATTATTAAACGTTACTCACTACCCTAGAGAACTGGGCGAACACATCCACTTGCTAAGAGCAATCAATAACTGTATGGTAAAATCTTATTTTCATAGCAATGTCATATAAGAGCATTCACCGTAGATGGAGTGGAAAAAATCATATAATATTACTCACTCTTTCGTAAGGAATTAGTGCCTTGAATAACTTGAGAGGTACGTCTACACCTGCGACACCTAGAAGTTCGTACTAAAACAAATGGGTAACTCTTTAAAAAAACACTTAATTGTTTTCCTACTACAGTGCGTGTAGTAAATATTAAAGCATGGAGTGCGTAAAAGCTTTACTTTACACACAAGTACACAAAGAATAACGTTGATTCAATGTCCTCGAGCTGGTTAATGAAAGCAATTTCTAGAGAGGAAGAGAGGGATGAACAATTTATATGGGTAACAATTGCCAAATTAACCCAAAGATCATTTTAGATGTGCACTATTTAATTCAATTTTTGGAACAATTCAAATTGTTAAGTCTAAAATTGAAAATTGTATTAAAAATTGTCTGCCCTGTCAAATTGTAAAAAAAAATAAAACAGGTTCTATTTTCTCAACAATTTGATTTGTTGTATTTCACGATGAAAATGTTCTATGAAAATGTCGTATGAATTTCATCAATCTTGATAATTTGTGGTCATGTATTAAAGTGGTTGAAAAATATGTCGCGAATATGTCTTGGAATGAATTAGAGGTTGAAATGTTCATTGAGAAAATCTAGAAACATGCTTGTTTGTAGAATGTTAAACGCAAAGATTACCGTAACAAGTATTTAAGAAGCTTGAAATGTGTTCCGTTAAGTTTGTGCTTCATAATAAATTTTCAAATTTGTGTGATTATATTACCTACCTCATTTTTTCTTCTTGCAAAAACAGGAAGAGAAACTGTTGTCATGTATTTATACTCCATTCTTGACAAATACTTTTCATAGACCTGAAATAAATAAAAACGTGAGAGGCATCTAGAATTTAAAACTCTTGATATTAGAACCACTCATCGTACTTACGTAAGATTCTTGTAGAAGCACATGATTTTCGTAACTAAGCATCAACTTCGTCCTGAAAATGGCTCGTTTTATATAATCCAAAAATACAACTCTTTGTCTGATTCCTTCGAATTTTTTCCACAACCAATTTGATAGTCTTCTGTCTGCAAGATCCACGTGAAGATAGCTCCAAATATATGTTCGATTTTTATTAGCACTTAAATTGATTGGACGGGACATTACGTTAAGGTATTGAAGCATTTTCTCTCTTATATCACCCATAACAGTCATATTTCCCCAATAACCTAAAAAGTATTCACGAAAATTTAAATAGTACAGCAAACGGCTACCAAATTTTTCATTATGCATAAATGTGCAATTATTATTATAAGAAAAGCAATCAATTTACTAACCCATATTTGAACAAGCCATCCATTCTAGTTCCTTAGCATCAGTAACATCTTGTCCTATTTGATACGTAAAGATTCTAACAGGAAAATTTTTCTTCCAATTTCGTTTTGCAAATATTTCTTTGTCGTAATCGTAATCGATACCCTCTGTTATTAACATTATTGCCTGATTACAATTGGCGCCTAAAAATCACCATTATATTTATTAGACTCCGTTTCACGTAAAAACAAGCCACGTGAAGTTTGCCACTCGTCTTGCGCAGAAATCAAAATCTCTCTTGTATATCTATGTCGCTTAGTACCGACCGTTTCATGCCATTGGCGTTACAAAAGTACATCGCCAATCGTTAATTGAAAGTATAAATAATTTACCAATACCTAGTATTTTAATATACTAGTGTCTATTGTATGTTTTGACAACAAATTTGCGCATACGACTGCAACTTCAGGTGGATTCTTCTTAAGTGAAACGGAATCTAGTCAAAATTTGATCTGATGGCTCGTCTTCGATTTATAAGAATGTTATTCATTAATAAATTATCTCTATTATGTTCAATTGCCATTATACCAACTTGTTTGAGTTCTTCTGAAATTTTCCAAGATGTCAAAAGCCTTATTCAATCCGATAGATAAATCTGCTACAAACATTTCTTCATATACTGGAATTGCTTGTCTTAGCAGCCGTAAATTTTCTTCGTTAGCCTACAAAAATAAAAGTTTGCTACATTTGACTAAATTTAAACTGAATGACAGCAACGCGAACAGGCTTTAGCAATTCATTCGTTTCACTTAAGGCACATTGTTTTAGCATTTCACCATTTTCAATAACTTCTACTACCATTCCACAAATTAGTTGTTTTCTATAAAGGCCACATTTTTAACTGAGGTTCTATTATTTCCTCTCCAGAAGCTGTGCTCGTAAATTCTCACTTAATCAGAGTATTTGTGTGGGTGTTGCATCCCTCAGCTAAAATTCCTACAAACAAGTTTTTCCGTTTTGTATAGATGCTTCCTTGCACAAAACAGTCTAACCTATAGAAGTGAAAGTCCAATAGGATTACCCAGAATGAAAAAATGAGGTTTCAAACCCATCCACCTGAAGCGCTAGTTGCAATGGAGTTGTCGGAATAGGCAAGGCAGCTGAGGCTGAAAAACAGACTAAGGGAAGAAGAATTTCAGCGATCGCAGTGGATGGGTTCAGAACTATTTCATAACGGTTTCTTTAATGGAAGTTTGTTTTTGAATGACTAATGCCCGATTTCACTAACCATTTCCTAAAGTCAGGTAATACCTAAAACGAATTTAGGAATTCCTAAATGCAATTTACATTTTACCACGCGCTAAGTAATGCCTAAGAGTGATAATATTACGTATTTCCTATCACTTTTTGATCAATCCTGAAAGGATTGTAGGAACAGCTTTGCGAGTGAGGCCCCTTTTTGTCCCAATAACAATATATTGTGGTTCAAAATATCTGTTGCAAACTTTGTAGGATTTATAAATATGTTCAGCGCCTAATTCTTTTAGTTTTGGATTGCGAATAAAGGCAACCCCTTCATTCAACAACAAAGGGTCATGTTTGGGAAACCTATGTCGTTTTGATGCAATGTCTGTACACCCAGGAACGCAACACTTCACACCAACCATTATAAATATTATGAATTATCACAATTGATAAGACTTACAGCACCTAATTAAAACACAAATAACAGCAGCAAATGGCAAAAGAAACAATCTATGAAAGACAATGGTGACAACTATATGACAGCTTTGATGAATTTTAAAATATTCTCTTCTTTTCGTGCTAAAGGCCTTAGCTGCCAGGCCTGTTTCGACAACTCAATTGCAACTAGCGCTTCAGGTGGATGGGTTTGAAACCTCATTTTTGTATTCAAGGTCATCCTATAAACTTTCACTTCAATAGGTTAGACTGTTTTGTGCTTCCTTGTTGTACATTGTTCAGTTGACAGGTCGGTAACTGTTTTCAAACGTCTAGTTTTCAATAACCCGAGTGAGACATCCCTGCCTACTTTGTTGATTGTGAAGGAGACTTTCCGTCAACTTCCATTTGAATTGGTGCCCTTTGTCCAGCTATAGTTGTAGAGTTGCTCTCTTATGTGATCCTTTGCGGTCCCACAGAATGGTACTCGACCTATGAAGTCTCCTTTAGAGCTTGCTTTAGCTAATATTACCAACTCCTGCAACCTCTTCATATCCCGCAGCTCCCACACTAGATATACTATGCTGTCTCTTGTCATCCTTTTAAGGGATTCCTCACAGTTTCCCCACACTTAGTGGTTGGAAGCTGAATAATATTTTCTTCATAGGTCTATTTATACCAACCCAAGTGCAATGGTTTGTTTTAAAAACATCGATGCACCAGATATCTGCAGTATTACCTGGATGCATCACGTTTTAGATAATTATAAATATAAAGTGTCGAGCAAAACATAACTCACTTGAAATAGTGTATCGTTGAAACATTCCACGAGAGGCTCGGTAAAGTTCGCAAAAGTGTAAATATTAACAAAATCATTATCGTTAAGTGTGTCGAGAATTTGATTGACAATTTGATCAGATACTGCCCTTCTTGTTCCAATTATCGATCCCGATCTATCGATCAATATTATTATATCTTTTGGGGATGTGAAAGCTTCAGTATACCATGTACGGGTTCGGAAATCGTATGTTTTTGCGTACTGCTCGTCTTCCCATTGTACAGCTGAACAAAAAAAATTACATTACTGACGCGCTTTTTGCGACTTAATCTCAATATTTATATTTTGCTGTATGGGAATTGTAATGTACCTGGATAATGACGCATGAATCCTTCAGGACTAGCAAAATACTGCCAGATTAATGTTGGATCATTTTTTGCATTTTCCTTAAAAACCAAATCTAAGGCTTCGGACCACCTGATACCTTCCAGTACATCTTGCTCTAAAATAAAAATAAAATAGACAACTCATATACCATTCTATAAACAAGATTTGGCCAAATTGGGTCTGAATTTCGGATAGTCAAGCAACTATTGAAGCCATGAGTTCTTGCGTCATTAGCTATGAAGTGGTATGGAAAAACCTAATGAACGACAATATTAAACTACTGTGGGCTCCAGGAATAAAAGAAAACGGAATAGCTGATAAAATATCAATAAGAGTGGCTTTTTTGCGGTATCAATAACAATATATTGGAAGAAATAGTTAAAAGATCTGGTGAGGCTGAGACAATCAAATATATTCCAGGTTAATTGAGTTCAAAAGAATGCATGAAAAAGAGTAGGATTGGGAGCACCAAGGCTTTTGATAGGTATGTTTACAGAATATTGCCATCTCAAAGTTCACTTCAAAAAGCTTTTGCTAGTGGAGAAAGGAAATTGTAGATACAAGCTTAGCATACAGTATTCATTAATACGGAAAAACATACAATATACAACATACAATTAAAATACAATATGTTTAAAGATTCTTCTGAAAACAGTATATTGGAATTTTAATATTAAGATCAGTTTATTTTACCTCTTTGATAAACGTTCAAAGCCAATTTTGCGATGCTGATGTCCAAATTAACTTTTTGCTGGAATTTGGGGTCGAATGTTAACGGAAGCTTTTGATAACTTTTCGGACTTCGTTCTTTTTCCGGTAGGTGGTCGCAATTACATTCTCTACCTTTTTCATTGGCTCTCGGAGCAAAAAGTTTCATACGCCTATTTTTATCGGTGAATCGGTTGTTTTTTAAATTGGAATAATTGGGCTGTTCGCATTTCCAGTGACATTCATTCTAAAATAGAGATATAAGTGAAAATAGCACAATCTCAATAGAGCACTTTTGACTTGGTTCCGTTCTGGAGTGGATATTTCTTTGTGGAGAATGTTTTGGTTTTTTTTTTTGGAGAATGTGTAGGTTGAAAATTAGTGGCTTTATTCGGAACTCTAATACAATTCGCTAGGGTTCAGATAACACTGAAGGAAAAACTGGGAAAAAATAATTTTTGGATCTTAGTGTAATGTTTCTCTTATTTATTTGAACTGTTTTTACCGTGGGATGAAATTATACGCTCACAATGGCTAATTACTATTGATTTATTAAAGTAACACTTACACACTATAATAAACTTGATTTATATACACACTACTTAATGTCTACTAATTTATCTACACTCGGTATAATAATTGTCCTAATCTATCTTCAACACTATTTATATTCACTATCTGTTCACTCACTGTATACTGAAACTGTTTACAAATTCACTGTATACTGAACAACTCCACGACTCACTCAAAAACCCGCGTATATAATATAGTCCTTCGAAACTCCAGAACCTTCTTGAATATACCACCTCTGCATAATTCGAGAACATTCGTGAATAAACCATTGTATGGTACGCTTCGAGAATGGTCTGAATATTACCTGCGAAAGAACCTTTCTAGAAAGGTCGCATTCATAGTTTGCGACAGGACCGGCTTCTGAATCAGTGAGCTCGTAACATTATAGTTTGATGGAGCTCTGAAGTATTTGGATTCAGGGGAAGCGAAAATACTCTGAGGGCGTCTACAGATGTAACTGTACATGTAATAATTTTGACAAGTAGTCCCTAGGATAAACGAATTAATGCTGCG
>CAJUYG010000281.1:202940-238615 GCA_910591675.1 Galerucella calmariensis | reverse complement strand
AATGAGGAAATTTGATTGGTTTTTGGAATTGTCAAAAAATTTTCAGTTTAATGTTTTGGTGAAATTGTTCATATATGATAAAAAAAAGAGGGAATTTGATTGGTTTTTGGAACTGTCAAAACATTTTCTATTTAATTGTACTGGTAGGTATGTTTGTCTTTGTGTCTGCTTTCCTGTCGGTGTTAATGCCTTTTTTGTCTGTGTATATTTAGGAAATCAGCAGATGAATAAATAAATAAAAATAATTTCTGTATTCCATTTCTGATACTTACCTCTTCAACTCTATCTTCTCTTGTCATTTGCTTACTTAGTTCAGTTAGGTTGACACCTATTTTTGCTGCCCACATGGATACTCTATAAAAATAACAGGGTTAACCAAGAGTTGACAAAAAGATATTAACGTTGTCGCAAAACCGAACACCTCGAATATGGTCTATTTTAATCTTTTGAAATATGAAGGATATTGTCACACCTCAGGGTCCGTAAACAAATATTTTTATCCAATTCCGCTATCAAATGTGACACTTTGAGTCACTCCTTGACGTTAGGTAACGTCACATTTTTCATAACCTTCATATATCAGTTATGAAAAGTAGTTATGTAAAAACTTTACGTAACTGTTTAACATAGACATACCACATAAGTTTCAGAGAATAATTTATTAATCAGGTACTGTCAAAACTGACAATTATTTCATTATCTAAACTGACAATTACCCCATTATTTTAATTCAATAGTATTTTAAGATTTATAAACATTGAAAACAACATTATTCAGGACACAGTTATTTGAAGTAAGTCAATTTTCTGGGTGAATACCTCATAGTAACAATACTTGTAACACCATTTGAATCTACTTCAATATTATCATTGTAATTGAAGATTTTATTAAATATTATGAAAGCGCGGAATTAGATAAAACGATGTACGTAAACACGTTATGAATTGAGTGATATTGTTCAACTCGCGTAATTTGCAGAACTCGCTAGCGCTCGTTTTGGCAAATATTACGCTTGTTGAACAATATCGCTCTTTTCATAACTAGTTACGTAAATAAATAGTATATAACACAGTATCTAGATGTTATTAGAATTGGATAAAAATAATAATATAATATAATATTACAGTAAAAAAAATTTTTAAAGGATTTTTACTTTGGAGGCCATCCGGGACACCCTATATATAATTTTTATTTGAAGTATTAAATTGAAACTACATATCTAGCGATCATTATTAGTGGTATTCTTAATTATTTTTCTCTACTTCTGTCACTAAAATCGCATCTAAAACACGAGTTTTGACATTCGCAAGACGTCACCACTATTTAAAGTGCAAAAAGTCACATCTCGTTTATCTTTTGATTCTTAAACGTCACATCAAGTGTATTTTCTGTAATTTGTAGTTTGATTCCAAAAAAAAAATAGGAGAAAAAATAATAAGTAATGCCACAGGGAACGTACAGAAGATATAATATAATTATGTTTCTTTATCCTGTGGTCGTAGAAAAAGTATAGTAAGTACCTAAACATCTTCAGTCACTAATTTCATAAGTTTCAGAAAACTTTCGACACTCAACATACTATTAAAAGCATCTCTCAATTTGTGTGTTTCCAACAAATAAATAGATCGATACAACAGAGACATTTTGGTGCCACCAGCACTGGACAAGTTAAATTAAGATATAATCTTGAACAGTTTGTAGAAAAAATATGTTAGATTATATGAAATTGAAATTAAATAACGCAATTCGTTTTCTTATTTCATGGAAAATCGAAATAAAAACATAGAAAGAGATTGTGGTTTGACTTTTTTTTAAAAATACCAAAAAGAATAACGACTATACCAAAAGGACCAAACAGAATTATATGTTGTTTAAAGGAGTTTTCTAGTTTACTACATAACCTTGAATAAAGTTAAATGATTGTATAAAATATTCTTTTATAATTAATAAATAAATCTTACTTACAAACTTATAACTTTTTTCATTTCTTCGCTTTGTTTTACACTTTCACTAAAAGACACTATAATAAAAAAGAAAACCAACACCAAAATACGTTTCATCTCGTTAGTATGTGCTATTAAATGTTTATAAAAAGGTTAAGAGCGTCAAAAAGGCACCACAATTCGAAATATTCGCAGTTTCTGTAAGGATTCGGGAATGCGCATGGTATCGGGATGTATAGAGATGCCAGGAAGTCTAGACGAACAGGATTTCTAGGACATCATGACGAATGAATACTGGAAAATGAGCGTCAAGAAGTGTATTTAGAAATAACATACAAACAAAACGTGATAGCGTTGATTAGTTCGTATTCAGTTACAATGAATATATTTAATTGCTAATCTAGAGGGATAAAATATTGTGTTATAGTTCACCGAATATATTTTTGTGAATTGTGTATCTAATACTTTTGAAATCAATGCGAAGAAATATATTTTTAATCACAGTGATGGCAAACACCGCCCAAGCACGAGGGCATGCAGGTGCGAGTGAATTCGAACCCCAAGTTTATAAGACGCATTCTAACTGGTTAGGTTCCAAATACACAAAAAACGACAAAAGTTCCGGTCAAAACACACAAAAAACTATAAAAGTACTTGTCAAAACACAAGACAGAAGAAACAAACACAAAGAGAAGAAACTTTAACTTCTGTTGTTGTGAATAGTACGCATATAAAGTCCAAGCCTGAATAACTTAGACCAACACTACAAGTATTTGATCGACCTCAAAACTGTTTTGGATCGACCTTGCATTTCTCATCACTATTCAATTAATTAATTACTTACGTTTATAATTTCATCTTTCAACTGCCCTGCTGTTTCAGTAGAGTACTTGATATCGGTCAGGTTATCAGCATTGTAGAAATGATAGGAAGAGTTTTCAAAAAGCAGTGCAGAAGGTCGATGATAAGACAAGAATTCAGCGTAATCAGCGATATTCTAAAAGTGAAAACACCAGTATGAATTGTCAATAAGCTTGAAATGTACTTTAATACTGATTAATGCTGCTTTATTATATTGAAACAATCGAATTGAATCAATCAATATAAGCGTTTGTTATTCTTGCTTTATGGAAGCAGCAGCAGTTACTAGAAACATCAGCTAGCATGAGCTAAGAGGTGGCTCTCTGGAACAAATTCTTACAAACAAATGGAAGATTGCTGGAACAGGAATAAAAATGCAAAATCCACTTCAGATGTAAAAACATACACACCTACGGAGGCTCTTACACTCCTGAGAACTTAATTTTTTGTAATAATATCACAAGCTGTAACGCAACTAGAACCGGTTGACACATTTCTCTTGGTATTATTCTTCTCAGAACTATTTCAATTGTACAGTTTTTATTTCGAAATCTGGTAAATGAACTTTTCTATTGGCAACGAACGAAACTTCCTCCCTAACAATCAACATTAGACTGGGCTGAGGTTTTCAATAACATGGAAGGAAAAACCACAACCCTTGCATTAGGTGGAAGACCTGGTGTTTGTAATTTGAAGTCTAACAGGAGGACACATAGACTATGAGCCCATGGGGAAAAAGTGTCGCGATTTGAAACAGCAGCAAACTCTTTCAGAACGATAGTTTATCATGCCACAATCAGTTCCAGCACTATGGCGTACATTTTCTCTTGTGCAGAAAAGCGCAGTGGAAAAACTGAACATTTCATTTTTCACCCCCTGAAACCGTGATATGAAACTGTACGCCGTTTGTTACATTTGATAGTAGAATCATAGGAGATCGGTCCAGACTCTATGGCGTTCAAAAATAATCGTTCGGAAAATCTAGGAAAATTTTTAAAAACTCTTATTATATTATTACTATCAGAAATAAATATAATTTAAATTATAAAATATAAATATAAAAGACTTCGTTCTTCGGTAAGTAATCGATTTTTAAATCAAGTCGGCTTGGCAGAACTTTCTTACGACCTTCCTCACAAATATTTTTGACAACATGATTTAATAATTTCTTTATAAATAAAAAATTGATTGTAACAAATGAGACATTTTTACATGAGATTTCCCGCGTGAAAATAATCATATGCTATAACTAACAGTTTGTTGTAGGTATAGTACCTACATACATTTTTAGAAAATTTTGTTTTTTGACTATCCACACTATTATTTTTGTACAATATTTTATTATATTATTCTATTTTAAAAGGAACCTATTGCACTAGATGCCGTACAGTTCCAGATGACCTTTTTTGAGTAGGAAAATCTCGGAAAAGAAACAATTTCCCACGGCTTTTCAAACAAGTTTTTTTTTTGTACGGCACTTCTGTCAAATCTTTATTTATACGTTGTATAATCTACAGCAACCAATGACGTACAGTTTGAAATCACCTTTTTAGGGGTTAGAAAATAAGAGTTTTTAAAAATTTTCCTAGATTTTCCGAACGCCATAGAGTTTGGACCGATCTCCCATGATTCCACTATCAAATGTAACAAACGGCGTACAGTTTCATATCACGGTTTCAGGGGATGAAAAATGGTATGTTCAGTTTTCCACTGTGCTTTTCTGCACAAGAGAAATTGTACGCCATAGTGCTGGAACCGATGGTGGCATGATAAGCTATCTTTCTGAATGGGTTTGCTGCTGTTTCAAATCGCGACTCTTTTTTCCTCATGGGCCCATAGTCTAACACACAAAAGTTGAAGTGGAGAAGCTCCTAGAAGCTCACAAGCCCCATATTTATTTTATCCCATCTTAACGATCACCACGCAGCTCAAAATTCACTCACTACATTAACTGAATCATTACCGATGTAGTTGATATATACTCACTTGAACTGCCTTAGCTTTGATGTCCATCATGGCTCTAATATCAGATGCTATATCTTGAACTAATATCATTCCGTCGTCTTTAACCAACTTCGCGTGCAGGTTGGAAAAGTCCTTAAAATAGATAAACCAAATTGTTAACTCACACAATCGCATATCCAAATGATACTAACATCATCAAAATTTTAATCCAGGATATTCCTTTTTAAATTGTATGAATTGGACCTTTTGTTTAAAAGTTACGACGAGTATAGGTTGGTGAGGATCACAGGCTATTACTAATGATGGAAAATACCGTACTTACGGTATGTAGTTGATTGATATTGGTTGTTGTTTTGCTTAAATCAGTTAGTTTCTTGCCAATTCTTTGAGACCAGTACTGAACTCTGCAATAGAAATGTTCCAGTAGTTAACCTGTACTGCGTAAAGGACTGGATTGATTCTTTTTCAGAAAAAAACTTGTAGGGTCAGTTTTGTAGTGAACAGAAATACGAAAATTGTGATTGATTCTAGTTTTAAGGATCACAAGATAATAGTTATTGCTTAATTTATCATCATTATCATCCATGGTTATTAACGAAATCTACTCCAATGATACCCAAGGATCCAGGAGTTTTGGGAGTCGAGTTGTATTTAAAGATATATTAAAATGGCCGTATGCACCGTTTATAGTAGTATCCCCTTTTATTCACAACCATATATGTATTTTTGTCTTTACTAACGTCATTGAAGGTTAGAAAGTGTCATATTACACACCTTCACTTCCCGCCCTGACTGCCCGCCCAGACTTCCAGTTACCTAATATTGTCTATTTTAGATGAATAAATATTATAAATAATACCTATTTCTGGAGGGGTACAATCCATCAATTCTTCATCGGATGACATTCATCTTGATTTATTATTCGCGAACTTAATATCCATCAGACTTTATCTGACATTTATTTATATTGGTGACAGTAGTTGTCAAATGTAATGGTTTAGGTATGTTAAGAACGGAAAAAAGATTTATTAATTTTGATCGGGATACGATGGTTGTAAATGAAATAGTAAACAAACCTTGGTAGGAAGTTTCATTCCTGTCTCGAGATAATAGCTAAAACCTCTCGACAGTGATGAAACTCTTCCCACCTCGGTGTGTAATATACTATTCTAAACTAATTAATAGTATATTACGTAACAAGAGTTGTAAGTAACCCATTACGCACGAAATGAAAAAGCGAATGAGCGCATAAATTTCATGAGTTCATAATGGGATTACAACTCGTGTAACGTACTATACTTTTTCTACGCCCATCTATTTTCTTCTGAATGCTCATAATTTCATCTTTTTTACTACTAACAGACATATTGGTAGGTGAAGTTGAGGAAATTTTCGGATACCATATTTTGTTACAAAAATTGACAGCATAAATGAGATGACGCTTATTTCCATATCAAGAAAACGCGCATTATTTTTTTTAGAAATTGTATAATGTGTTGCCGACATTTAGGGGCATCACTCTTTTAATCTAAAATGTATTTCTCTAAAGCTAAAAGCCTTTATGTTTTTTCATTGATTAAAAGTATGTAAATAAACCGAATAAAGTAGTACGTGAATAAAAATTTGATTGTAATTTGATTAAACCAAGAAGTTTTTAAGTTTTCTTCTCAAAACGCACGTGTATGTTATGAGGTTTCATTAGGTGCATGTTATTGTTAAATTACAGTATAGGAACGAACCAGTCGTATTACTATTATAAATTTCATTCATAAATTGCCAGAGCTTTTGATGACCTTGAACGGATCGCTTTACGAGTCATTTCACTTTTTCATAGGCGTAGGTAGCATAAGTTTTAAAATGACTTGAGCGTGTTAAATGTTTTTTCTCAAATATTTTAGAACAGTACACTGATGAGTGAATAAAACAATAGTCTCATACAAAACATTTATTGGTTTACACACACACTACCCGTTTTCTTCTTTTTAATGGTATCAATTGCAAAAAATGCTTATAAATTATAAAAATAATAATGTTTGTTTGTCCGAGAAGTCGTAAAAATATAAGACCTGTAAAATAAATAATGTTTTTCGCGAATTCACCACTTGCACTTTGGTTGGATCGCAGCACAGCACAGGCCGCCGGATGAGATACTCATTCGAACGACGTTGTAGGTCACAGATCACAGAGAACTCGGGAGTGTGACGTCACGAGATAACATACTGGTTCCTTCCTATACTGTGGTTAAATGTCATTTACAAGGAATGTTGACTGTGCGATTTTTGACGTTTACAGGCATGGGCGTAGAAAAAATACTAAATTGAAGATAGGATATTGAAATTAGGTTGTGAAGTTGTGCTGGTGCTTTTGGCGCTCTGTAAATCTTGGCTATTACCTAGGACGTGCCCCCTTAAGCCTCCACTGTTTGATGAATACATTTAAACGTTACTAGTGTGCTCCTTTCCGTCTCTGTTCTGTAGATCTTTCAATTTATATTTTTCCAATTAAAAAAATCACAGAAGCGGAAACACAGGTTCATATCTCTAGTTATTTCTTAATTAACTATGTTTGGTTATAGAAAGCATTTCAAGCGCAGCTGCTAGCAAAAACGAATCAAATGAAAAAAATGGATGCCAATTAATATTTTGTTTTAATTTTTGATGATTCAATGATTCAATAGAGCATCGCTAGCTCAGTTAGTTGGCGTAAGAACATTAAATCTACTTGAATGACCATGATAATGAAGAAACCAAAATATTTGTGAAACATGATGCTACATTGTGACACCAGCTACTCTCTGTAGCGGTTGCTTAATCCTTTTAAAGGAGCAATTCTGTAAGCAAATGTTAAATTTTAACACTCAGTTAAAAATAAGACAATCTGCTAACCCATTTTTGCTAGTCTTTATTCATGATAAGCTTCAAAGTATTACCGGAAAACTCTTTTTCCTACGATCACATAGGAAAGTGACATATATCGCACTGTCTAGTTCTATGGAAAGTGGCCTTTATTTATACGCGTACGGAAAAAAAACTGATCCGTACGTGTACGGATAAAAAAGCTGTCAAATGAATTTTTTTTAAGATTGACCACTGGAAAGCTGTCAAATATATAATTTTTAATTAGATTTACCTATGTAATATCTAAATTTGGAGCGATCTATTTGAAAAGTGAAAATTTTTGTCATTTTCTTGATTAAAAAAAATTTGGGGCGCGGTCGAGGATCGAACCCCCGTACTTTCCGTCAGAAATCCGATGTTGTACCAACTAATCCAAATCACCTGTTATAATAGTAGGAAAATGTAATCATCTTGAAAGTTATTCATGATAAGTGTGTATGAAGTATGATGAACAATATTAATTTATCCAACCAATTAATAATTGTAATAATCTACCTATATTATATAGTTGAACTACTTGAATTTTTATCACTATTGATAGTTATTGTTAATTTTTGATACAATTATGTTGACTTTAATTGTAAAATTTTGTGTATTAATATGTCAGATGTTGATTACACATTATTTGGTGAAATTATCAAGGGATCGTAGGAAAAATACTGTACATTACTCGTGCGAAAATGATTTTTCACACTTGTGTGATTGTCGCACTCGGCTCATGCCTCGTGCTACAATATTTCCCACTCGTGTGAAAAATGTCACTTTCCGCACACGTTGTGTAATATACTATATTGGATACCATACATGTTAAAATTTGAATCATAGTCTTGAATATGTATAGATTAAAACATTTCTAATAGCGGAAACTTCATCAAATTTAACGGCAAGCCGTTAATTTTTCTTCTTATAGTTTTGACCCTAAAGTGTTTCAAATTTTGGGTAAGAAATATATTCACATTTATGCTCCTAGAATAATTTCAAAAGTCACTCTACTTCAACATTTTTAGCAGAGTATTGCTACAGAAAAATTGACCTATTGACCTATAACTCACAAAAAGAATCATGAAATTGAAATAAGACTTTTTGAAAATGTGTACGATTATTTTGGTTGCAGCACGATGGCCCCCCCTCTAACTACACCCCACCTTCCTGAACATTTTGTGTCTGAAAATAAAAAATAAGAATAAAACTTACAATTCTTCGACTTTTTCCATATTCTGCCAATGTTCATCGATCTGATTTCCTCCAATAGACAAACACACATCAAATACTATAAAAATACGCAAAATTATTCTCATTATTCCAAGTTGAATTCAATGCTATTATTTCTGCTCTCTCCGTAGCAGCAACTGTTGAAAAAGTGAGAATGTCTTCACCAGAATTATCTCCAATGTGTATAGAGACACATTGTCGAGGCATTTTATGCATTAGTCTGCTAATGAAATTACGATGCAGATCAGAATACCTTGAGATGAAATATATTATCTCACTTGTTTTCATCACAGTGTCTATTTTTAACCTTCTGTGTACCTACTTTGTTTTAATTATAAGAAATGGGACTACCGGTATATATGAAACTGCGACTTTTAAGTTAATGAACTAATTACGTTCATAAGCGTCAGTCGCAAATTTTGGTATACCCGCTTGACGTTATACACAGTCAAGGTCATTCAATTCGAAACATAAACAGTTTGGCCCTGCTAGTATTGCTATTTTCATTTTGGAATGAAATTATCTGACGAATAAATTAAATAAATACCAAAATTATTGAAATTATTTTTTTAAATTTAATCAATCTTATATCAACAATGGATTCTTATAGCAAGTGTTCGAAATGTGCTCCGTCTACTTCCTGACAGTAATACATCCTATTAGTAAACTCTTGTCGTACTCGTTCGAATGTGTCAGCTGAAATTGCATTGCATTCTTCAATAATTCTTTCTTCCAAAACGCCAATGCTATCTGGTGCCGTAGTATAAACCTTGGATTTCAAGTACCCCCATAGAAAAAAATCTAATGGTGTCAGATCTGGTGACCAAGGTGACCATTCTATAGGACCTCGCCGGCCGATCCATCTACCTCGATATTCTTCATCCAGGTAGCGTCTTACTGCACCATAATAATGTGCAGGAGCACCATCTTGTTGAAATGTTATTTCCAGATAGCCGAATTTTGTAACATTTTGTAACATCTCCAGATACACTTCACCGCTTAAATTTGAATTTAGGAAAACAGGACCAACTATGTGGTTTCCCAAAATACCTGCCCAAACATTGACCTTTTCTGGAAATTGGGTATGTTGTTCACGAAAGGTGTGAGGATTTGTGTCACTCCAATACCTTACATTTTGTGTATTCACATTTCCATTGAGGCAAAAAGTACTTTCGTCACTGAAACAAATTGTTTTTGTGTAATGTGGGTTTTGACTTATTGTATTTGTCATACATTCACAGAATTCGAGTCTTCTGTCGGGATCGTCATCCGAAAGGTGGTGCACCATTTTCAACTTGTATGGATGAAATTTATTTTTAGCCAACACTCTCTGTACTGTACTTTTACTTACTTCACAGATAGACGCAACTTTAGTGGAAGAGGAAGTAGGGATTCCTACTATTTCAGCAACTATATCAATTTTTTTATCATCACTAAATGTTGGTCGACCAGATCGTTTGGCATCTTGAACACTACCTGTTGCTTCAAACTTGTGAAGAAGCTCCCTCAAATAAGTTCTCGAGATAGGGCGATCTGGGTATCTCTCATTAAATAAACGTTCCGCTTCATTGAGATTCTTTCTAGATTCACCAATTATTAAGATAGCTGCTTCTTTTTCGGCTTGAGTACGTACCTACCATTTTGCCTATGTAAACTCTTAAACGTCCCGTTAAACAATAATAAAATTAAATATTTAAGCTATTTAGGAAAACTTTGTAAAGCAACAAATACTATTAAAAATGTCAATTTTTTGTGACAACTAACCAGAGGCGGACTGAAAAATCTTCAATATTCAAATGTGAAATAATAATTTTGGTATTTATTTAATTTATCCGTCAAAATTATTTTAAACCCAAACAAAATTAATATGGCTATGTAGCCAATGTCAATGCTTTTCAAACGAGATATCACTTGCCATAAGGTCCTATTTAAAATAATTGGCCAGAGTGGCACTGTGACGTCATCGATTACTATTACGTCACCTGTTACCATTCGCTGAGAAGTTTACAACACTTTATTTTCACCCTCCAAATTTTATCAATGTAAGTGTAGCCGTTCAAAAGATACGAGGGGGGGAGGGGATTTTTAAATAGCACTGTATATCTTTCTTTGTATGTATCTTTTTATATTATTTCTCCTGTGCGCGTGTATCTCACTGAACTCCTTCTAAGCAGCTAAGCACTGTGACAAGAACGGGGGGAGGGTTTCAAAAGTCGTAAAATTCGTATGACCAAGTGGATTCGGAATGGTTGATATTCACAATTGGTCCCAGTAGGTGGCGCTGCAATAGTGTTCATACTGAACTTCTCCTAAACGGTTTATCCGATTTAGTTGACATTTTCCATGCAATCATTAAAAAAATGAGTCAAATTCATGAATATAAATTTGTTTTTCCGAGAAATTGGAAGAAAATGTTACTGTTCCACCGAAAATATGTAACAATGTGATATTTTTTAATCAAAATTGAAAATTTGTCTAATATGACAGGAAGTTAGCACAGGACAACGTTTTTCGGGTCCTCTGGTATATTATCTAAGGGCCATTCGCACCGATTATCCTAAAAAGTCATACTTAACGAAGTGACACTTATAATTTAAGAGGAACTTGGTTCGCGCCGTACCTCCTTTAGCTAAGTGAGAGGTTCCATATGACAACGCCGGAAGTTTTAAAATCTTTTTTTGAAAAAGAAGATCTTGTCAGGAATTAACGGCAGTCCTTCGATCCAGTTTGATCTATGCGTTTGGTATTAGTTGGTGACATCTTTGGTTTTGACGTTTTGATAAGTATTTTTTCTTCCGAGTCATTTTAGTAGTTTAAATATGAGCGGAGAAAAACGATCTTGTGGAATAAATTTCACAACATTTGAAAAATCATTATTATTAGATATTATTAGCAGGTATAAAAATGTCATGGAAAATAAACAATTTCAATTTCTCCAAGAAAATTGAGAGCAGTTTCCTTCGTCATTCTAAATGTAAGAAAAAACGTATAATGATCGAATGTATTAAAATAATCGTTCCTTACATATAACTGTGTCTGGATATGCCGTATTCAATTATATCAATTATTTCCAAATCGTCATCATCTTCTAACATTTCCATTTCGATAAGACAAATTACGAATACAAAGATCTATCAAAGCACAATTTATTCAAATCTAAACTGTCATAAATCAACGTCCTTATTAGTATTTCGAGGTTAAGTGGAACTTTAAGCCGTGGATATTCCGAGCTTAGTTAAGGATGCCTTCAAATACGGTGCGAACGACTAAGTGACACTTGGTGGATTTAAGTGACACTTACCGTTTGAGTGTAACCGGTGCAAATGGCCGTAAATTGTCCTAAATCTGGCGGTTCCATAAGATCCATTTTTTGTCACCCTCCACAGTTCAAATTGTGATGCAATTGGCTCTTTTGTTTTCAAACAAAAAATACTTATTATAGTATTTTCTTATATGCGACATCTAATTGTTGGATCCTGAAATAGAGTGTACTTATTCCTCATACCAGTATTATCGACCACGACTACCGCACTCTTTTCACGTTCATACTTTTGGTAGTTTGTTGGTAGATGGACCTAGCTGTATTGTATGCCTCATGGATTGTTATTTTGAACGCCATCGTTCTTGTCTTTAAAATGAATTCTCATTATCTGAGTTCTTTAAAAGATAAATGGGTTTTTAATAATCATAGTATAAAAATTGAGCCAGATGTACAAATCTTCAATAATATATTCACTTTGGTTTTTACTGATTTCTAAATAGATGCGAAAAAATTGAAGTTTCCATACTTTGTTTTTTAAGTAAAAGGAGCGATTTGAATTTAAATTGTCATTTATGTTGCCTAGTGATTGGATAGATTGCCGCCTGTTGTCTTTTTTCAAACATTAATAATGATAAAGAACATCCAATTTAACTATTCAAAAAACTGGGTAAGCTGGAAAAAATGTAAAAGATATCTCATGAATACACAATCCGTTTATGTAAAAAGTGAAAGTATATCGGCATATTTTCCAATAAATTATCAATTCCGGGCGAAAACATCGATAATTCACCGACAGACACGATTTTCGTAAATATTGTCCCTGCCGGGGCTGTCACAGACAAGCGTCCGTCAAAATTTAAACAAATATATAGATGGCATTGTAGCGCGCGACCATATATCACTACTTAGAGCGGTTTCTGCCACGATAACGTAAATAGAATGGTTAAACATAAAATACAAACTCGATGATAGTCAGACTGAAAAACAAAAACAATGTTCTGATGCTCGATATGCATGTTGTGACTGAACGAAAACTAAATTCGGGAAATTGATATTTCTCTCTCTGGGGTCGACATCGGAATTATTGATGATGGAATTTATCAAAACATGTTAGGAATCATGTACCAAATGGATAGGAATATAATATATAGGAAGCTCCTAATGTTATTTGGAAGTTGAGAAGCCATATGAGCTCTGAGCCATTGAGTAATCAGTTCCAAAATTGCGGGAGAATGCCTAGGTAAACTTAATAAAATAGGCGAGAGCAATATGGATTTCAAGACACACTGGAATAAAAGGAAATGATAGAGTATGTCATGACATTCTTATATAACTTATATACAGGGTGTACCAATCTTACGACAAACTTCGGTATATGGGTTATTTTAAGAGATATCAAAAAATATTATTAACAAAAATAGTCGATGTGTTGAAGGTCCATATTTTGAAATTATATCGAACTATACAGAGTGATGCATAACTCCGTTACAAACCAAACATATGTTTTTTCCAATGGGAGCCCCTGTATATTATACCGAATTCGGATTGGTTACATTTTTTTGGAGCTTTTGATATGATGTTTTGCCACGTTATACAGAGTCCTTCAAAAGATATGGACACGTTTATGTGAAAATCGTAGGTAAATCAACGCTCTGTAGCTTGTTGTACGTTGAAGAAAAAAAATGTGTTTGCCAAACAGAGTTTCGCAACATGATGCAATATCTCCGTATCCTATTAAATTTCAATTTTATTCTTTCTTATATACAGGGTGAACGGGAACTCGAACCTGTCATTTTCTTTCTTCTTTCAAATGGAACACCCTGTATTTTACAGCAAGAATAGAATCTTCGATTATGTAACTTTAATTTTTGTCAAGCATTCCCTATACCCAAAGCTTATAAAAACAGAGTTATTTTGTAATATTTATTGTAAACTATAATAATTGACCTATTATGTGGAAGCAATAAACGTAAGTAACAAAAATCCTGATTGATGATATTTTTTAATGAATTCTAAACAAAGCTAACTACCAAAGGTATAATCACAATCGTAATATTAAATTGAAGATTCAAAGTGTTCACCGTTAACATCAATGCACATAAACGTGTCCATATCTTTTGAAGGACTCTGTATAACGTGGCAAAACCTTATATCAAAAGCTTCAAAAAAATGTAACCAATCCGAATTTGGTATAATATACCGGGGTTCCCATTTAAAAAATCATATGTTTGGTTTGTAACAGAGTTATGCAGCACTCTGTATAGTTCGGTATAATTTCAAAATATGGACCTTCAACACATCTTCTATTTTTGTTGATAACATTTTTTGATATCTCTCAAAATAACCCATATACCGAAGTTTGTCGTAAAGTTGGTACACCCTGTATATATATCTAACTTATAGAAAACAATTCGTAAAAATAAAAAACTATATATCTGATCCTATAATTGTCACTTCGGGGGTACCACAGGGGTCCCATTTAGGTCCGTTGCTTTTTAACCTTTTTATTAACGATATTGGATCTATTTTTAAACATTCAAAGTATTTATTATTTGCAGACGACTTAAAAATTTACAAAACTGTCAGGAGTGTTGAAGATTGCTGTAAATTACAAGCTGATGTTGATTCACTCAAAAATTGGTGTACTGTTAATGGTATGACACTGAATATTGATAAATGCTATTGCATCAGGTCATCAAATCCACTTATTCATAACTACAGGCTCCGAACTGAATCAATAAAACGTGTTAAGTTAATTGAAGATTTGGATGTACCTATTCTTTGACACAAAATTGTCATTTATTGAACACATCAATATAACCACTAGTAGGGGTTATCAAATGCTAGGATTTTTGATGCGAAATTCCAAAGATTTATCGGTGAAAGCTGTGACAATTCTTTATAATAGTTTAGTTTGCTCTCTTCTTCAATATGCATGTGTAATATGGTCCCCATATTATAGGGTTCATATATCTTCTTTGGAAAAAGTTAAACATAAATTTCTAAGGCATGTAGCTTACAAAATGCATATCCCAGCTGGTCATTATAGGTACAATGATATCATGAACAGTATTAACTTTATGTCTTTGGAAAATAAAAGAACCTACATGGAATTTACTGTACTTTTCAAGTTGATCTCGGGCACCCTCTCGTGTCCAGAACTTCTTGCATTGTTTTCCTTTAAAATTCCCAGTAGAGTCACTCGTAGTTACAACCTTTTGGAAGTTCCCTTTCACAGTACCAATTCAATTGGTAACCATATATGGTTACCATTGCTCGGTTTCACGGCTTGTACGGTCAGTAAATTCATATTGTGATTTGGGGCATAACTTTACTGGAAGTTAATTGAATAATTTCAAAAGTAATTAAAGAGTTTTAATGAGCTAATGTTTATTATTTTATATTATTATCATTTTATTTTATTATTTTGGTGTTTAGTATGTCAATTACTACATTATGTGTCATTTTATCGTATTTTATCATAGTAATGGTGTATTTCTGATGTTTTTGTTTAGATTTGTAACTACAAACTAAATTGTATAGTTTTATACTTATCTTTATTTATAAATGTTTTCTACAAGGGTGTGATCTCGTTCATTCATAAATAAATGAATAAATATATAAATGAAATAGTAGAAGAACTAGCAAAGAGGGGAACTGAAAAACCCTTTTGGGGCCGGAACCCTTTTGTTGTATCAGTTCCAATGTAATATTGGAAGGAATAGGCAAAGCCAAAAAGAAAAGAAGATATAACCAATGGAAAGATGTGGTGGGGCAATCAAAGATTCTGCTAGGTGACTACAAACCAAATGAATGCATAAGTCCGAGTAAAACTGCACTAAAAGTCTTAAGATGGATCCTAACCGGACATTGTCGCTTGAATGGGCATCTGAAAAAGCTCAAAATAATGAAGATTCTGTTGCCTGGAAGAAGAAGCATCCATTAACATACTTGCTTGTGAATTGCACAGCAATTCAGATATACGAGGGAGTCCCTCGGAGGGACAATTAATGAAAAATATACACCCTCGAGGTGTAGTGGCAATCTCCCCCAAGGTCTTAGCGTACAGCGGTATGATATAGAAAGTTATCCTTGTGCTATTTACTATCTTCTGTGACAATTTCAAGTAAATCAATGCTGGACGAAAAAATTGTGAGCCAAAATGCTTCACATCCTGTATTTGTATTAATTTTGAGTGAATGATTAAAGCATATAAATTTTACGTCTGCTATTATTGTAGTTTATTACCGAAATTCAGTTGATATCGAGCACCGGATGATTTTGAAATAGTTATTGTAACATTAATACTAAATTTTGATGGCCGGTCTGGAACGCAGCAGTAGCTGTGGCGTCCTAGCACTAATCCAATGCAAACACAATAATTGGCCGTGTATACACGTAATTATCAATCATGAATACGCTTGTAATGGGATTGGTTACTCGGATTATAAACAGCGTTACTATAGATAATTAATTGGACCGGTTGTGTGCACCTACGGACGTCCGTGCGCCAGATTATGGCCTTTTGTCTCCTAATATATCAGCGAGGGAATCAAAGGTGGGTTTCAGACCGAATCTCTGATGCGTATATGTGTATACAATGTCTATGTATTTGCTTTCCTGCGATTAATTGTTCTACCGCTTTTCCATGATGCGACGATAAATCTTTGAGGCTGCTACAAAATTTAGAAGCAACACCAGATAAAATGGGATTTGATTATTCAATTTTCTCCTACAATAATAAAATGTTTATTTATTTTAAATGACTAATAACAAAACTGACTTCAACGAACAAGTCACCTAATAACTAAAGAATACATACAAACATTTAATAGTTATTTTTTGTTTTGCTTAACGTTATTCAAAAATTATCGTTCATTACGTAATTATTATGATATACAGTACGATGAATATTCTTTGGTTACCTACATGAAGTTTAACATAACCGACAGGATATCATAAGCGACAATGCGTTCGAAAAAAAATCCTGTTAAAGAAAGTGTAATACACTGAATTTATACTTTTTTTTTTCGAATGCATTGTCGCTTATGGACTTTGTGTTAGACTATATACAGGGTGTACCAACCTTACGACAAACTTCGGTATATGGGTTATTTTAAGAGATATCAAAAAATGTTATCAACAAATATAGTGGATGTGTTGAAGGTCCATATTTTGAAATTATATCGAACTATACAGAGTGCTTCATAACTCCGTTACAAACCAAACATATGATTTTTTAAATGGAAAACCCTGTATATTATACCGAATTAGGATTGGTTGCATTTTTTTGAAGCTTTTGATAAGAGGTTTTGCCACGTTATACAGAGTCCTTCAAAAGATATGGACACGTTTATGTGAAAATCGTAGGTGAATCAACGCTCTGTAGCTTGTTGTACGTTGAAGAAAAAAATGTGTTTTACCAAACATAGCTTCGTAACATGATGCAATATCTCCGTATCCTATTAAATTTCAATTATATTCACTCTTGTATACAGGGTGAATGGAAACTCGAACCTGTCATTTTCTTTCCTATTTCAAATGGAACACCTTGTATTTTATAGCAAAAATAGAATCTTCGATTATATAACTTCAATTTTTGTCAAGCATTCCCTATACCCAAAGTTTATAAAAACAGAATTATTTTGTAAAATTTATTGTAAAATATAACTACTGACGTTGAATGATAAGTAGAGTTCTTTTGTGGCAATTGAGATACCAGCCAGTTCTGTTTGAACCACGCTGGTATTGTTTCCCATTCCCCACTTAATCTTGAGGCTCAATGCTCTCGAGTAAACTCCACAGCCTGAGCCTTCTTTCATTTTTAAACCATCTGTATATATGCGTATTGCATTTGCAGCATCTGGCTCTGTGTTCTGTTTTATTTGAATTTTGTAGGGTTTGTTAAACAAAAACCTGGGTTCAATTGCATCGTTGGCTGCCTGCAGGAGAGGTAGCGCAGTGAGCGCTTCCTTCCATAGGCTCAACCTCAATTGGCCCATTCCTACTTCGGAGTTTACACCAGCCGTGCGCAATCGTACCATGGCACTCTGTATAGTTCGATATAATTTCAAAATATGAACCTCCAGCACATCTCCTATTTTTGTTGATAACATTTTTTGATATCTGTTAAAATAGCCCATATACCGAAGTTTGTCGTAGGATTGGTACACCCTGTATGTAACCAAAGAATATATAATTTAAGAAGAAATATTGAATATCGGTATAGCTATGTCAGAAAAGCTTAATAAACAGCGTGATATGAAATTTGAAAAGCCCAGACAATTAAACTGAATAGTTGCACCATCTTTCATGTTATCCATTTCCATTCCAGAAGCTTCGTGTCTTCTAAATAGGCCACTAGTTTGACTGCATGGATTTTCTGAGTTGTATAGTTGTATTATTTCCTCTACAAAATTCTTCCGTCTGAGTACTTGTAAGTTTTTACAGAACCATAGTATGTGAGTGAGTGTTTCATCATAGTGTTCACATTTTTAATACATAATATATGTTCGCTGACTTTTCCCATTCTGTGCAGATGCTTCCTCAGGGTGCAGTGTCCAGTCACCAGGTCGTAACTTTCTCCCATTCTCACCAGCCCAGAGATAGAAGTATGTAGTTGTAGGTGTTCTTTTGGATTTCAAAGTGAGATATGGAATTATACATTTGAGCAATTCTGCGTAACTTTTTTCTGGCTCCGACCTTTTTAATAGAACTTCCCAAAAATTCGCATTTAGAGAAAATTTTTCGGAATTTAAAAAAATTCTATAGATATTACAAGTGAAAATATATTTTATATTTCTCAAGAATGAGTTCATTCATTACGACCAATTCTTTTAAATCTCGTTTTTATCCGGAAGTGGCTGCGACCTTTTGGAGTTTTCTCTATATTCGCCACTGTATATATTTGTTCTATCGACAGATGCGGGCAAATAATGCAAATCAGCAACGAAATTATCCTAGTCCCGTTTTCGGGTTGTTAGTCACTCCCCAAAAATTATGCTAACTCACGTGCAGTCTTATATTATAGAAGTACACGTGTGTTAACGATTTATGATAAAACTTTTGTTATATTAGTGGCGAGATTAGACCATAAAATGGCTTATTTTGCAGTTTACCCGCTTGTTTTATTTTGTTTCTTCGGAATTTCTTAGCAGGTCGTAAGATATTTACCTTAGTATTAATTAAAAGCCAACACGAACTGCCGTAAAAAATTTAATTAACTTTTCACTGCTTCACTAAAAGAGGTTGAAATAGTATGAACAAAAAAAGAGGATCTTGATAAAGTGGGTGAGGAAAAATAAAATACAACTAGATATAGATAATTTAACTTAAAACTTACTTACTGATAATTTTACTTTTTGTTTTTTAATTTATAGCCCAATCTATAACACTAATTGTTATCTTTAATTCTCCACATATCCCCTTTACATCTGTTCGATCATAATTTGGAAACTGTCTGCTCTAAAATGATTTTTCTATCCATACATTTAATCAAATACTTTGGCGTGCCGTTTTGGTATTTAATAACATCGTTTTAAAAACAAAAACAAAAATAGGTATCTCTTCTTTCAAAAATGTTTATTTCCTAATTATTCTGTTAATGGATTAAAATTATGTTTATCATAATAATAATACAGGAATTTCCATTATGAAAAACATAATATAAATTGCCGATTTAAAATTATGAAATACATAATAAAAATTCATGAATTAACATTTTAAAAACCGGTTATGTGCTTGGTTTTTTTCTTTTTTTTTTTTTAATTTTCTATTTCTTATTTTTTTTTATATTTTTATACATAGTTACACTTTGATCAACCGGGTTTCTTGTTTTTATTTTAGTTTTATATTTCTGATATTTACATATTTATTTCAATATTGTTATGTTACTACTAAATTTGGCAAAGTCTTGAGTCATGCGCAGTTGATGGAGCCCCATTGTATGTTTACCCGCTCCTATTTAATGCAAGTACCTGAAATCGCATAGTAAATGCATTACTGCAGAATAGGCAACCTCAATACATAATGTAATAGTATATTACGTAACGTGTGTGGTAAGGAACATTTTACGGACGAATGGAAAAGTTACGTACGATGCCGCGTAGCGGCGAGTGAGTAATTCCGTGAGTCCGTAAAATGCTCTACGACACGAGTTACGTTCTATACTTTACCTACGACCTAGTTGTACTTGTATTTTTTATAAGAAGCATAAGAAATAACAGTTACATAATTAGAGGTGCTTGGTAAACTCTATCTCTATTACTCTATTACCAATGAAAGAAGCACATTCAAGAACTAACGTTTAATCATTATTAATATTTTGTTGATAATTGAAAGTCTATTTTTCAATTATAATCAATACATATACATAGCCCTTTGGGCTTTTCATAGTTAAACGTGGCCTTTTCTAATGTTTTCAAATAGTAAATTTTGAATAAAATGGAGACGTCTATTGACAGTTGCTAAGATGTTGCTAGGGAAGCCGTGCGATTTACTTTACAGCTGTGCGTTTTTTTACAGTGCGTAATAGACGTCATTATATTGATACCGCCTGTGTGTTATTGACTGATTACAGGGGGGGGTCGTAGGTAAATTGAATTTCTATTATGTTTTCAATAATTATAATTCTTGAATTTCTATTATGTTTTTCATAATTTTAAATCGGTAATTTCTATTATATTTTTCATAATTGAAATACGTGTATTATTATTTTAATCATAATTGAAATTCAAGTATTAAAATTATGAAAAGCATAATAGAAATTCAAGAATTAAAATTATGGAAAACATTATACAAATTCAAGAATAAAAATTATTGAATAAATAATACAAAACGGATTTGTATTATGTTTTTCATAATTTTTTTTCTTCAATTTCCATTATGTTTTCAAGAATTTTAATTTTTTTTTCTCTTATTCTTTTGGGAAGCAAACCAAAATATTGTTTTTTATTTTTTATTTCGACGTTTCGGTAGCGTTCCAGCTACCGTTGTCAAGATTAACTAGTAATAAAATTAATAAAATAATGTTTGGTCCCTATCTGACACAACGAAAAAATATTTTTTCGTTGTAGTAGGCAAATGCTCATGAGTATGAGCAAACGATCCAAGCAAGAGCTTAGAGTAACAGGTCGGAGTATAAGCATCTACTCGAGTGGATATGAATAATTATTTGCTTATACTCAAGAGCTCTTGATTCAATAAAATCATCAGTCATCATTTGTGAGCATTTTTGAGCATTTGTGCATGGACTGCCTGGTCATTCCTGTCGAAACCTGCAAACAGTCGAGTTGCATCTGTAATAATTAGACCGTGTTTTGATTGTTTTGATTTGATTAAAATGTCTTCAGACGAGGGGAATGAGGAAGAAAAAGGTATCAATCCGCTAGTAGCAATGCAATTGCAAGAAAGACCTGAAATCCTTACCAAATCACAAATTCCAGATATAATACATAAAAAAAACGAAGCCTTAACACATGCAGCCACAGAAATAGATCGAAAAATAGGAAAGCCATTAACCGTTTCGCAACTAATGAAGAAAGTAAATAAAATGGAAATGAGACTAAGAAGTAAGGTTGACAAGAACAAAAAATTTTACATGGATTAATGGATGGAGACGAGAATCCGACCATAGGTAAAACTTTCTGTTGATGTATTCATCACCGTGTTGATTCGGTTTCAAAATCTGAATCAATCACTCCAATAGCAATTGAAAACTGATATTTTTATTGCCACGCTTGTTGTGCTCCGTTTATTTTGGGTTGGGTTGACGGAAATTTGATCCATAATTGGAACTTTTCAACTATTTTGTTCATTACAAATGAAATTGTTTTTGAAACAGTCGACTGAGTGATTCCCAATTCTTCTGCTATACCTGCTATATCTAAAGTCCAGGATTGGCCAATTAGCTTCCCTTCGCACTTTGTATTGCTTCTGTGCCCGTAAATTCACGAATTCTGCCATTTTATGACCAGCTTATTGCAAGGTGCATCTCCTACTAACGAGATGCGAAAATTTTGGAGCAAATGCCGAACTAAGTGAGCAAATCATACATCATAGCAAGATGAACAAATACTTAAACGTGAGTAGATGCTCATGCTTCTAATACAACTTTGAGCAAAATCTCTGACTTTTGTTTCAAGTTTTGCAAGTAGAAGGTTGTGCTCATTTTTATTAATACGACCATTTTGTCTCACTTGGTATGGAGGTGTCCTTGTGTCAGCCTCCATGCATTTGAGTTGGTGTTCCTTAGCTAGCCAGTTTCTGACTTCCCCTCTTATGTAATCCTTTGTTATTCCACAAAACAGTTCCGGACCTGTGAAGGCTCTTTCAGAGCGCTCTTTAGGTAGCTGGTCTGTCATTTTATCCCGTGCAATCCCCTCATGTGCCGGCACCCATATTAGAGACACTTTGTTGCCTCTTGCCAGCATGTTCTAAGCCAGCTTCCTCAAGCCCTTGATGGAGATTCGTAAATGTTGATTAATAAGGATGTCATTCGCTAGGAAATCATAATAAAGTAATAAAGGGAGGAGACGGAGTCACGTGATCTAAAGCGTACTCGGTCAGCCATTTTCGTGCCACGCTAATGTCAAAGTTATTTTTAAGTGTCATTGGTGTTGTAAATTACATTTTTGAAGATACTTTTGTTTTGATTGATTGACTAAAATGGTTTCTTGTGCTGTTAGAAGTTGTACCAGAGACGGCGTGGATACTAAGAAATCTTCGGTAATAACGTACCACAGGTAAGATAAATAATATGCAGGTTTGTATTACAAATATTACAAATATTAAAAAGGATTCACTACATTACATCGATTATCAATACTAAAAATTCATATATCGAAAAATATCAAATCCGGTTCTGTGCAGAAATACGTTGCGTACCATACTTAGCCACGCCCACTGATTCCACATGTACATATGGAACCTAACACTGGATGTCGTCTCCTTCCTTATTACTATCTCTATGGTACACGGAAGAAAAAGAATCGTTGTATCAAGTAAAATTTATTTGGATTAATTAAATTAAAGTGCACGACAAAATATTATTTTGGAGTAACTAAAATAATTTCTTGGTTTCAATGCAGGTTAAAGTATTGATGCAACTAACTGTTTGTTGACTGAACCAAATATTTAGTCAACTGGACCATTTTCATAAATTATTTTGATAAAATTATTGCTTCAACATAGTGAATATTTTGTTGAATTGAATCTGAAAAATGATCGAATCAATTAGAAAAATAATGATTTAGTCAATTTTTTTTGTTGAACAAATTATAATAAATGATCTAACGAACAAACGTTATCATCATATCAATTTTTTTTTGCTTGGTTCGAAACAAATTTTGGATTCAGGTGAAGAATTATGTTGTTAAATTGAATAACAAAATTATCTAACCAACGAAATTCATGAGCAAATCAAGAAAATTAATTGCTTGCGTTAATTTTGAGAATTTATCCGATAAATTAAATATTTTAGTTGAAAAGTGTAATATGTTGATTGAACTTGAAATGCAATCAGTTTAATGAACTGATTGCTAATTTTAATATAAAAATTAAGTTGACATAACATACTGAGTGCTATAAAAAAGAAAAGTTAAATATACTTCATAGCATTTTATTTAAAATGAAAAAACTATAACAAAATAAAATATTAATTTTCTAAAACATAAAATCAAACTTCCACTAACTGCATTTCTTTTCAACCGCAATAACTATTCCATGAATTGGAACCAATCCACTTGCAAATTCACTATAAGTGCATCAGGGAAAATCAAATCATAATATATGTTGATCTACAAAGAAGTAATAATAAAAATAAATAGAGTTTAATGAATGTTCTAAACAAGCATAGAGGAAATTCTTGAATTTTCCAATATAAATATACGAAATGCAGCCCCAATGAATGTATCACATGTCCCTTTCTCAAACACTGAATTTAGGTAGCACTACTATTACGCTTAGAATTGACAATTTGCAAGTTAATAATGATAAATATAACAAATTTAAAGTGAAGGTAATGACACATTACCTCACATTTCCAATTAGGTAGGTTAGATTACGTAGGATCATAGCATTGTACCGTAACTTTGTAAAAAAGACATTAGGTACTTACTGTTTAAAACCGGGCTTAATCTCAGTTTAAATTCATGTTTTGTTTAGAATGTGATGTATGCGATTTAAGATACAACTGATACAAGACAAACTACCTATCATCTTAAAACAAAAATGAACATTTTTTCGGGAGAAACGAGATAATATAATATTTGTAAATAGATACATAATTATATTTACCTGAATAATCCGCTAATCCAGAACAATTTCCAGATAACAGGTTATCACTCACCTAACGAACTAACTCCTATCTTAGAACAATATAAAATGAAGAATGAAGTGAAAACGTTGTGATAGATAGAAACAGGACAATCTAATAAGCAAGAACATTTTGAATGAATCAGATAATCAGTCGATACAAATATGAAATTATTCCGATTGAACTATTGCATCTATTGAAACAAACAAGAATAAATAGTTCAAATTGACTGTTGAAATTGGTTACTTCAGTGATTTTAAGTTCCAAACCAATTCATTTTTTGTTTTAAACAATATAGTGTACATGCTTGATTGAAAAGCAAATATTAAGGTTGAATTAATATCCGCTATATAGTGTCGCAAGGTTACAGCATCACCTACCGAACAATTTAAGTGCAGTGTTCAAGGAGTGCAGTGTTCAAAGTTTAATACAGTTTTTAAAGGATTCTGAGCTTCTATACGAAATATAATTATTCTATTGTTCAACTAATATGTACAAAATAATCATTCACTGTTCCACCGCTAATAACCAATATGGTTGATGCCGAAATAAAAAAAAAAAATATTATTATTCGCTTAAAAGGAGTTGAAAAATGCTTCATTAAAAAAAATTATTTTGAACCGAGCGAATTCATTTGTTTGAGTCAACCAAATATTATATTTGAGTTAATAATATTAATCGCTTAAAGTAAGTTAAAATATATTTCATTTGACAAGTGTATGTTTGAATCAAGCGTGTTCATTTGTTTGATTTGAATGAATTATTTTTTTTAAGTAATATTATAATACTTTGATGTAAATTAGGAAATACTTGACTTGATAAGTCCATTTTTGGTTCAAGAAATTTCTAGGATTAGGTCGACAATTCCATTTTGTTTCGGCAATTTTAATATTTCCTTGGACGAATACATTCAGTATTTGATATGAATGAAATTTAATCGAGTTAATCAAATAAAAGTGACTAAATAAATTTAGTAGATATAACAAATATTTTTTTCCGTGTAACAACCCTATAAAGTCTAAGAATGTGAACCACTGAAAATTCATGTCAAGCTTAATATTAGAAAATTGAAAAAATTAGAAGCACCAGCAAAATTGTTCGCTAATTTGAATATACCATGTTCCTTCCGCTTGGTGCGAATAGTAGCTTTCAAGTTAAAATTTGTGGCACAATGTAAATAAACGTATCTCACCGAACTGTTTGGCGTGTGTACGCGAGAACATTAAGTTTGATATATTATTAGTCATAGGAATTGACTTGACAAGCCGAAATAAATCATATCTCACCTGCGATTAACTTGGAGAATATTTGAATGCCACTTTCAGGAATATTAATATGTTGCGGGACAGGTTGGATGCTTATAAGTATAGCTATAGGCGTCATTTGACTAATTTATGCGAAATTGAAGATATAGCTAATAATATACAATGCCGGAGGATTAATTTTCAACCAGTGCAACGGAAATATAATCTTCTAATTAGAAATTCTTATTTTGTAGATAAAATTTGTTGCTTTGTAAGCCTGTAGCCAGATATTGCCCAGAACATGAAGTTTCAGTTAGTTTTATTGGTAAAACTCCTTCTCTCTCCACCTTGATGTGACATCAAGGCAAGCTCATATACAGGGTGGGGCAATCTTATGACATCGGAGGATTACATCGTTGTGGTGATAGATAGAAACTTTATAGTTTTGTGTGTGCTAATACAGTTACTGAGGGCACATTTTGAAAATACTTACGATTCTACAGGGTATTCCAAAACCACGTAGCAGCACAAACTTACATTTTTTTAAATGAAACGTACTATATTTTGTTCAAGAATCGAAAAGATCTCACTGAGAGCTTTACAAAAATATAGCACTCTAATATATTATAATGGAGTTTTATAAAGATATGGCCAATTATTAGCAAAAAAGCTTGTATTATTTGTTGGTATGAGTGTATGTTTCAGAAATAGGCCAGACGATAGGGGTAACAGCTACAAGTAATTAGTAATACGGCTGATTTTTTTTTACATAAGTACCTTAAAGTATGTAGATTGATATAAAAAAAAGTTCACCAGTCTATCGATTTCCCAAATTAGAGAAAACATTTTTCGAAATTTTCCAATATTTCGCGCTGGCTGGAAGGCAGAGAAAAATAAAAAATACCACGTGTAGGAGGAGTGTTTTGCAACAAAAAAGGTCTCCAGCGTTTCTTTCGTCCGAGCAATGGTTTGTCCGGAAAAAATTCGGTAAACTAAGTATGTGTTCCGCATCCGCGCGACTCTATTTTCTGAAGCGCGGCGGAGTACATTATAAATTATTGTACAGTTACAATGTAGATATAAATAATTGTGATAGGGCGTTTTGAAGAGGAAAGTGTCGGCTTTAAGATGGCATTTTTTTGGCATAGCACATGATCATTTTTAGCAAATTAGTCATATATAATATAAATATTATATTTTAATAAAAAAACAATGTATCAATAAAAAATTGATTATATAATGAGGTGGCATTGAAACAATTTTTCGAAGGATAGAAACTGTTATTTAGGAGGTCTGTTCCATAGATAAAATTTACGGATGATTCATTTTTCCCAATTACGAAATACGGCACTTTTGATTATTTTCTAAATTTTAGGAATCTTGAATTTACAACAAAATATATATATTAAATACTGTTACTTTAATAAATCTGGAGTAATTTCAATGGGGTTTGCGTAGAAATGTTGGGGAAACTCTTAAGATCAAGAATATACAAAATTAATTGATTAACATACATTTTTGGATTCAATGATTTTTTGTATTATAAGCGAAAATAGCAATTTTTATAGATTAGGGTAGGAATCTTCTTAATTTTTCCACAATAAAATCTGATACTCATGTAATATGAAGATCAATATTCAACGAACAAAATGTATATAGTGAAAATGTATAAAAGATGATTAATATACAGGGTGAATCATGCCAACGGGTTGTAGGTTTATAGCGAAACGGAGGAAGTTTTAAAATGTCACTTTAGTAGTTTGTACATTCATATAGGCTACATTTTAAAATTATTTTGAAATATACGGGATGTTCCAAGAAAGTGTGGCGTAAAGTTATACTTTTTCTTATGGGACACCCTATATTTTATTGCATTGATTGATTTTCCCTAAAAAATAAAGTACTCCTTCATAATGGTTCCCTATACCTAAATACAGAGGGTTCCGAGTTATGCTGACTTTTTTTTAAATGTGAACATATCGAAAAAAATTAATAACTCATTGATATAACAAATTCTAGGAAATTTTCTCTTACATCTCAATAGTTGGTTATTTGTTGAATGTATTTCACGATTGAGTACTAAATATCTATTCACAGGGTGTTCAGAATTTTCAGTTTAATTATTAGATCCTTCAATGGGTAATATCGAGCTTATTTTGAATGGAACACCCTGTATTTCGATAATTCACCTCTTTCGAATGGTATAAGGATGTCCTATACCTAGGTATTATACTTTTCGTGCAATTTATAATTTTCTTAAATCGTATGGAAAATCGAGCTTAAAACAAAAAATTCATACAAATCTAGTCGGTATCTAACTTAATGACATGTCATTTTATGACATTTCTCTGTTAATTCTCCCAACAATCTTGCGTCAGTTTTAAATTTTAATACTTCAAAACATGAAGCAGTACCCGTTAAACGAAAAAGTCGACATGATGCTTTGCATTGGGGAATGTTCAGAAAATTGTCTCCTAGAAGAAGAATGCTCAATAGATTTCGTGCTACTGGTAGCGTTGGATACGAGGTGACCAAAATTAAACCAGTTACTGGGACAACGCCAACCTATATACTGCTGTCGGTTACGGAAAATCCTAATACCAGTGCTAGAAATTTTTCGAATTTTTTACGGACAAACCATTGATCGGACGAAAAAACACAGGAGTCCTTTTTTATTGCAAAATACTTCCCCTACACGGTGGTATTTTTTATTCTCCTCCACTTTCCTCCCAGCGTGAAATGTTGAATTTTTTCCAATTTGGGAAATCGATAGACTGGTATCTTCGTACTTTAGGGTACTTATGAAAAAAAAAATCAGCTGTATTGCTAATAACTTGTACTTTTAGTCTAAAATGACCCATACCGACTGGTCTAAAAAGGCCCACTTTGGAGGCGATATAATGAATTTGTAGGAATAGTATATATTTTGTGTTCCACTGAGCATTTTCCGGCTTTATGGGATTCATAATTTCCAGTAAATTGGATAACTTGAAATATAAATTCGCCCTTAAAACTTAATAATGTAATTATTATAAATGATGATATGTCGAGGTCGAAAACAAGTCGAAGCATCTCCGGCGGAACAACAATTGGATGGTACTAAATCAAGCCCAGTGCCATTTTGCGCGTCAAACGGAGTGCAATTAGTAAAGTAATTATAATCATCCGGAACGAGTAATAGTCATTTCGTCCTACCAAACTGTTAGTCTCCAGATACTAATAGCGGTTTCCACTTTTCCAGTTCTACAGTGCGCTTGTGAAATTAAAAAACACAAATTCGTTCTACGGCCACTGCGGTCGTTGGTGGTATTTACAAATACCGTTATACTTACTAACTCTTCTTTACTGTAAAACGGCATTCTAGCAAAGCACAGGGCTGTAACTTGATTGGGAAACATTTTTTGTGTTTCTTTATGCTAGATACTCAAAAAAATTTTCGATATTGCGAGAATTTCCAGAAATTTACAACGGTTAATCAAATTTATGATGAAATCTACAAACTTTCCAAAATTTCTAGTCGAGGCACTATGGGCCAGACGATAGGGGTAACAACTACAAGTAATTAGCAATAGGGGAGACCGGGGCATAACGGGCACTGCTAATATTTTGACGCTACTTCATCTTCGAAGGTCACCATTATTGTGAAACAATTGCTTAGATTCTCCGAAATTCAAAATATTTTAGTATGAGTCTGACTGCCGTAGGGTGTTCTTGTACTTAATTCAGTTCTTGCGTACTAAAAATTGAATTAATCGTAATATTTGAATGCAGGAATAGACCTGGTAATTGATTATCTGGAAATTCCTGACTTATCAGTTACAAAAAGGTTAGGTTAGTTCTATTAATAGTGTTCAGATGAATTAATAAGATTTGATTACTTATGATATATTCATGTTATTTACAAAATGGCGTCAGGGGCATAACGGGTGGGGTAAAATGAGCACCTGCCCATTTTGACCCATGCCACTAAAAAACTTATTTTGAATTAAACGACTGGTTTTTTCTTATAGAAAAAGGAGATATAGTACGTACAGGGTTATTCATTATAAATTACCCACCCCCTATAATCGTTATTATTTTTAGAAAAAAAAGGCTCATATAAAAGTTGTTTGGTTACAGCTGAAGTTTCTTAATATTCTATCAAAAGTTCAGTGGCGTGCAAACTTAAGGGGATACAGAAAATAATAGTTCTTTTTTAAATGGGACACCCTGTATATTTTCACATTTTTGGAATAGTCTTTTTTTTCTGATTTCAAAAATATATATGTTACCCCTACCTTGTACCGTTTTTGAGTTATGGAATGTTGTAAATCTTAGTTTCATGTAGTAATTACTTAAATATGAAAAAAATAATTTATCAAAGTAAGCTATGAAAATGACAACGATTGAATATTTATATTTTTTTCCGCCGTGCAGCAGAGTCGCGCGGATGCGGAGCACATACTTAGTTTACTGAATTTTTTACGGACAAACCATTGATCGGACAAAAAAAAACATAGGAGACATCTTTTATTGCAAAGCACTTCCCCTACACGGTGGTGTATTTTATTCTTCTCCACCTTCCTCGCAGCGTGAATTATTGAAAAATTCCGAAAAAAAAGTTTTTTGATATTTTTTTCCAATTTGGGAAATCGATAGTCTGGTAAACTTTTTTTTATATTAATCTACATATAGTCAAACGCACTCTTATCGTGCGGGTTCAAAGGTCACTAACCATATGTATCAAATCAAAAAACACAGAGGTTACCGAAATGTGAGATAACAAATACACCCGGAGAGAAGAAGAAGAAGATTATTTTAACTAACATGAAGATAGCTACATAGACGTACCAAGATAGCTACATCATATTATATTGTCACTTTGAATTGTCAAACTGACATTTAAATAAAAACTTCGCTGGTGAAATACTTTTTAGAATCGCTGAAAACTAAATACATATCCTTCTTTTTCCCGTCAAAATTGCATAAGTCTGTCTTATTTATCTTACGGACTTGGATTTGAAAGTTATAATTAAACGTGATAAAAAAAAACATAAACTGTGAGTATGTCTTTGATGAATCGTATGACCCGCACGATAAGAGTGCCTTTGACTATACTTCAAGGTAAAAAAAATCAGCCGTATTGCTAGTTACTCGTACTTTTGGTCTAAAATGACCCATACCGACTGGCCTATAGTCCTCTAGTACTAAATTGGTAGAGGATAAACCAAAAAACTTCGAAAAATAAAAAATGGGATGAAAATTTAAAAATGTTACAAAAAACTTAAAAATATTTATATAGCCCTTTTGTAATTACTAGGCAATTGAATTGTATGATGAATTTTGCAAAAGTGTTTGATTTACTGGGAAACTACATTTGTAGAAGCATTTCTTAACAATTCCAGACATTTCGAGGAAATTTCCACATTTTCCTGAAAATTCCAAAGCCATTCCAAACAATTTATTACAAAAATTTTTGTTTTTTTTCAGAATCTCATTTCCAAAAAACTCTGGAAACTCCGAAAAATTCAAAACTAATCCAAAAATTTTTCAAAAAATTCGAAAAATTCAAAGATCATAAATGTTTTCCTATCGGAATATTGATGTATTTATAAAACTTTTCGGAACTCAGTATTTCATCTATAAAGGAAAATGTCTATTTTTTATAATTTTACCGCATCAACCTCTAGGGTTATGAGCGGGGACAAAGTATGACTACATGAAAAAACATACATTAGTTCTTATATTTTAAAATAGAGAATGGAGTCTTTCAGAAATTTGAGTACTTTTTGACAGTTTTCACTTAACGCGCGTTTCATATTAGGTGGAATGTTGTTAACTGTTGTCTGCTAAGAAATGCCAAATAATAAAAAATATAAAAAATTTCAAAAGCTCGGATAATTCCAAGAAATCTTGAACAAAATTTTTTGTAAATTCAAATTCCAAAAAATATCGATAAATTTCCAAAATTTTTAAAAATTCCAATACTTCCCGAAAAATTATCTTGGAGCAAGGGACGGTTCCATAAAAATTTTTAAAGGAGATTTTAAACCGAAAAGCATCCTTTAAGTGGTGATTGGATTTAATTATAGTCAAAAAAATGTAAAGCCAACTGAATCCGTAAACTGCCGAATTCTGGCCTTTATGGTGGTAAAGTTTACTTCATAACGGTACCTAACCTCAAATGACTTGCAAATAAAACAAATTGATTCGTCAGAATCTAAACGAAATTATTACTAAATGAATCTACTGTTGGAAGCAAAAGTAAATCTTCAAAGCTCGAGACCAACTTAGTTTTTGTTACTATGACAGTTAACAGAGCTAGTAATAATAAGAGCAAAAGAAAGGAAAGTTTCAGGTTATTGAACAATAAAGAGCATTTTAAATAAAGACAACGAAAATATTCATGAAACTGGACTCACTTCACGGTAGTTGGCAAGGAAACTTCACCTTAAAGCCTCCGACTTTTGTTTACCATATTCCGTCACAAATGTCCACTATGATTTCTCGATAAAATATGCTTAGAAATGAACACAATGTTCTACTATACATACCATGAAGAGAACAATGATTCGTATATTAAACGTTTCAATAGGTTATAGACAACAGTCCGGTCCTGAATGGAACTGTAGTTGCGTTTTGTTCTGCACTGAGAGCTTGGTTAACTTTTAATTAGATCGAAATTTATTGTCAACTGGCCGGTAATACAATCAACAAAACACGCTGTCGACCGCTCTGTTTGAATGGACGAACCATTAAAACGTATAGGATTTTAATAACACAACTATTTACCTCAATTTCGTTAACATAACGCAATGCTGATTGGTAGATTCTAAAAAATTGGTGAGAGTAAAGAGCAAATAGGTGCTACTAGATTCACTTATTGTGTATGTGTGCTTTTTTTAAATGTCTTTCATATTATTTCGTTATCACAATCTGGTCAATTGTCATAATTCCTAAATTGTTCTGGTCTCTACTTACACACATATAGCTTTTTCCTATCAAATATTCCCATTTGGTTGATGCTGTCAACATTTACATGGTTCAAATGTTTTCCGTGACACTTGTCAAACTTCCAAGTCCTGAAGTATTTCGGCAGTATCAAGACGCATAAACATAGCACCATGCTAACTGAGTATTAACTGACTATTTTACTAGACTGTTTTCCAATGGCAAAATATCATAGCAGCGTTTCTACGGACAAAAAAGTTATCAAGTAGCAATCGCCTACCATGATTCTGATATTTATTTGGAAAGTCATTGTGCAATTTCTTGATAGAAAACGTCAGATCCCAAGTAGCAATTTAAATTCTATAAGGTTTGTATAAACAGCTACAAGATATATCTTATAGAATACTAAAATTCTTATGACGGTCTACAAAACAATTTTATGATCCTTATACAACTAAAAAGGGCCCATTTTTATACAACTGTTTAGTTGTATAACATTTCTATTAAAAGTTCATACAACTCTGATATGGCTGTTTAATACACATTTATACAACTCTTAATCGACTGTTTTATAATCATTTATACAGCTACTATAAAATGATTTAATAGTGGGTCATCTATAAAATGGGATTGAAGCGGCACTATGAAGGTCTCACAAATTGGTTGAATAATGCAATATATTTTTTTATAATGCTGTTATTTCAAGCACAATGGAAACAGTTTGTCATCTAGCAGTTTATAAAAGCATTTCATTTTTCAGTGAAGAATATCAGAACCAAATTATATTTCAATTTGAACGTGCATCATACATTCCATTTGTAGAAATGGAGATTTATCAAAACTACTTGGGCCGCTTGGGCGAACATCGATAGTAAAAATTATAATTTCATTTGGATGGTTTAATAGCACAAATTTTTATGCGCCGCAAATTTTACTGATAAAATTATAGGTATATATTTGGCAAAAAAATTAAGCGCTTCAATTCTGAATGAGTTTCAAGTTGATACCTGAAAAAAATAATAAAATAGAAAATCCTGAAATACTTTTTTTTTAAATATTTTAATAGCTTATCACTTCATTCTTTCACAATTCTCTAAATGATGATAAAGTCACATTTCTCAATATAGTTTCATGTTCCCAACTCAATTGCTCATAATGGCGACGATAGCGGTACAAGAATTGCTTATTTAAACATGGCGATTTATAATACAACAATTTCATCCCAAAGAAATGCCTTAAACAATATTTTATTGTAAAGTGGAACGGTATACGATAACTGTTTTATAACGAAGAATATTTAGGCACTATACAACTAAAAAGTGTTTTATAATGCAACGCAATTGAATTCTATACAATATTTATTATACAACACTATACAGCTTCAATAAGACAAGCTTGAGTAACTATTTTATAATGTTGTAGCTGTTAGTTATATAGTATATTATAGAACTCTTATACGATAGGTATAAAAGTCTTATAAAATGATATTTTTGATATTGTATAAACTTGCTTATAAGGTATTATGAAATTTTAAAAGAAATGATCGTATAATGCGTTCTTTAAAAAACAAAATCATCGCAACAAAAGGCTTAATAAAAACAAACAGTCCTTAAAACAACGCTATTCGACTGTTATACAACAATTCAGTCCTCTTAGAATTCCATTTTTTCCAGATTTGGAACACAATCCATTATTGCAGATTTGAAAAAGACACGGTCTGAGAATATATTTCCAAAGACATTTGTCCCCAAACTTTTTTGTTGGCGACAGTTTTCAAAGTTTCTATTGATAAGAGATTATAAGCTTGAAAATTAGGAAGTAGCCGGAGTATCTGCATAAATTATGGAATACTACGGTTACACGACTCACGGCTCGTGATTTTGTTGAAAACATCAGTCGCGAAACTGCCAAGCAAAAAACTTTCATACCATTTGAAAATTTTGCCGACAAAATTTTTTCTCCTGTGGTATTAAATATGAAAATATAAAGTTTTTATCTTGGTCAAATAAGCAATTATTGAATAGATTGAGAACATTCGCAGCTCTAATAAGGTACTTATTCAGGAAACATCCTGTAAAATATAACTTAATTTTTCAAAGTGTGGCAATATCACATAATATTTTCAAAAGCTTAATAATTATATGAATACTTTTTAACTTCACTTAGATGTTCCATTAAAATTTCCGAACTAATTCGGAAGTTATATTTCAGGAGACTACAAAATACCAACAAAAATAAAGAATAATAATTACTGGGAATAATTTCCTATTACAACACCCTTGACCTAAAAATAATACCGAGTCCTCAGAATAATGATCCAAATTAACATTAAGGAGTGCAATTAAAAGTAATAAAGACGAATAATACTCCACGGGTTTTTTCATCGGTTCTCTTCGGTATCTTTTGATAACGAAGGAAAAAGCGTTAAATAAGATGTGACGTGACAGATAGAGTTTGCGACACTACCATCTTCAAGGCTCATTAGTCTGGACTTCTTACGCGAAGGCAACGCAAAAAAAGTAATTCATCGTGGGGTTTATTATAGATGGGAGCAATATCGTACAAGATGTGATGTCATGAGTCTAACAAAAAGCCTGCTACATCTTTATTTTTATCAGTTGGGTACATTTTATTTGATGTTATCTCTAGATAATGTGACGCATCTTATGCCCATTTGTACCATTTCTGCTTAAAATTGTTACGGCGACAGTTAAGCAGTCAAATGTTCAATTGTTCACACATAGGTAACCCTTTGTGTGTGTTTCCCACAATCCGGCAAGAACTGTAATATGCACTCAAAATCAATGAGTACAAATATAAATGTTCGTTCCCACTTTCAGTTATCGAGAACTTATTTATCGACAATTTTTGTAAGATCGTTACCCTCAATATCGCCTTCAAATGGACCTTCTTCATATCCCACACATTTACTTTGTGACACATTTTTATTACCTATTCGATGCTATATCACTTTGACGCAGTTCGAGTCCATTAACGGCCTATCTCATTATCTCTGAAGATCTATTATATTTTGATGAGATAGTTACG
>CAJUYG010000281.1:188606-202540 GCA_910591675.1 Galerucella calmariensis | reverse complement strand
TTAATGACATAAATAATGTTTCAAATAGTTCAAATATCAATTTCATCATTCACAAATTCAATCCCATATACAATGCATGAACAATACAGAATATTAAAATGTAACTGCAGAATAGAGAAAAAATCGGAGATTTATTTTTCCAAAATATGCGATATATTCTCACCCATTTCCTCAACATATATCACATTGAAGAATTCATTTATTTGATGATAAATTTATCTACGTGACACCATCGTGCTTTCAATGATTGGTGGGTATTTGGCGACATAAAAACCCTCTACTTCTGGTCCCTAAACGACAGCTCAAGTGAAAGAAGCTCTAATAAATGCTTAGTCAGCAGCCATAGAATACTCTAGGTATATAATAATCGATAGCAGTGTCATATCTATAGGGGATTCGCGACAGTTACGCAATATTGAATATGTTAAAGTTCAAAGTGTCAAATGTTCCAGTATATTAATGTCTTGACGTGTTACTTTGATAATATAGTGATATTCTAAATTAAGTATATCAGTAACAAGAGGAAGAATATCCGATATCCACAGGGAAAATATAACATAGTGGGCAATGAGGCACAAGAATTCAGGAAAAAACAAGATATGAATCTAGGAGCAAAAGACCACCTGATAGTTTTGTAGCAGTTACTCAATAGGGTATTCGACAATTTTTTTCAAATACCATTAGAAGGTTGTCTGACCTCAGTTAAGTACTCCAAATTTTTTTCAAATTTTTCACTAAGCGGGAAAGTTACCAAAACCAACTTTAAAAATTTTCTATTTAAATATCGCGCCAAAACGCGCTGATTTTTTATGACGTCAGTGGTTTTGTCGCTCCGCCTACCGCATCCCGAGCGACTTGACCCTGACCAGCAGACGGTGCAATTTCGTCTCTGCAACTCGATCGCGGCGACAAAATTGCATGCAGTTTAGGTGTTCCTACCGTACAACTTATCAATGCAATCGAGTTGCACCAAAATAGAACTGGTTCTAATTTTATGCTATAAGTTGCAGCAACTTAGTAACTTTTTTAGTGACTTTTTTACGCAAACCTAAAACTTCTGTTGGTATAAGTAACTGAAATGTCAGTTACGAGGTTATCTTTGTATCTGTGCTTTGTGCTTTGTATTAGATTCTCTATTCTCCTGAAAAAGTGTTGCTTTTGTGGATTGTGTAAACTGACACATCCAAGTATCAAGCACATGATGGCTTCCTCTTCCAAATTCATATATTTATTGTCTTTTTAGAAGAATTCAGCAATAAATCGCTGTTTTGACAATTTAAATTTATCATTTATAAAGTTGGGTTATCTTTTGATAAAAATTTGGTGACTATTTTGAATATTGGCAACAATATAGTATTTCCCTAAGAAATTGCTGCAATAGTATGAACATGATGTGAACGCTCATGCAACTTTTATATGAGACGAGTTGCGGCGAGAAGTTGCTGCAATTAAGTTGCCTTGATGAATTGCCCCGTCAGAACCGGGCTTAAGAAACAAGCAAGCAACGAGACCTCTGACGTCACAATAAACTCACATATTTTCCCGCGCTGAGTAAATATTTGAAAATTACCATTTTTGTTAAGTTAATAAAAAATCACTGGTTTAATTTATTTGTGTGAAATATTGATATGCTCCGACTCTTTTTTAATTTTTTCCGCTGATAGGAAAATACCCTATTGGATTGTTTAATTGCAAACTAGTATACAAGTAGTGACAATTGGGTACTGTCCTTCAAGATATATAGGGTGCCCCAGGAACTTGGTGTCAAAAATTCGGGACAAGGTAGATGGCATTAAATGCACTCGTTGCAAGATGACAGTAGTGTGGTATAATTATTTTCTGATTTCTGATTACCTGTATTCTCCTTAATTAAATTGACTCACTAACTAACAAATATCTTAAATCATTCATGGACATTAACCCAATGTTTTTTCTTTATTCATAACACATTCATTACTTTTTATCTTGCAATATTGACTAATTTTTAACATGAACTATTCATAATTTCCAGACTCCTAGTTATCTCTTGTCTTATCTTTTCTCCAAGCTGATTTCTACATTTTTTATAGATGGAACATTCTTCCAATTCAGCGCGTGTCCCCATATTTAGCAATTGTAGCTTATTTCGAAAACGATTTGGTCGATATATTTTAAAATTACAATTAAATACATTAGTACTGATGTTAATAACCTAATGTGCATAAATTTCAACCTAATTACAACTAACTACCCGTAACAGTGTGCACTAGAGTATAAGCAACATCGAAAATGCGAATGAAATGTCCATCAATGTCATTAATTGGGCCGCATAAAAGAGTTAATGTATCTTCTACTTCTTGTTTCATGTCACCAATACTTATAAAGTATTTTCTCTAGATTTCTCGGTGTCTGACTACCTTAAATCTCTATGAATTTGCGTTTCATCTCCTTTACTGTTTTTTCTATTATTTTTTCTTTTGTTATGCTTGTATTACTTCTACTATTCCTCAAAAACAACTAATGATGAGTCCATGAAAGGCGTAAGCAGTTGAGACAAGATTTTTATTCCCAAGTTACTTTTCTCATGTTTTATCGTTTTTTTCAAAAACTACCTCCACCACTGATCGATAAAAAAAGCAATCTCTCGGAGAGTCAATCACTCATCTCAATCTTGTGATTCCCTCCTTGCCATATCGAGGTGAAAGCCAATAATATTAGGAAAATGATATGTTTGCAGAAAATCCAGTTTGACCAATAACGTTGGATAATATTTCGCGTAATCTGACAATGGAAGACGACGAGTCAGTGGTTAGTGTGGAAGTTGCGTTTTATTTAAGTACCGGTGAAAATAAATGTTAAATTATACAGTGCTATTCAAAAGTCCCCTCCTCCCCTCGTATCTTTTGAACTGCTACACTTACATTAATAAAATTTGGAGGGTGGAAATAAAGTATTGTAAACTTCTCTACGAATAGTAACAGGCGACATAATAGTCATAGATGACGTCACAGTGCCACTCTGGCCAAACTTCCTGACAGTAATACATCCTATTAGTAAACTCTTGTCGTACTCGTTCGAATGTGTCAGCTGAAATTGCATTGCATTCTTCAATAATTCTTTCTTTCAAAACGCCAATGCTATCTGGTGCCGTGGTATAAACCTTGGATTTTAAGTACCCCCATAGAAAAAAATCCTATGGTGTCAGATCTGGTGACCGAGGTGGCCATTCTATAAACCCTGCCGGCCGATCCATCTACCTCGATATTCTTCATCCAGGTAACGTCTTACTGCACCATTATAATGTGCAGCAGTGCCATCTTGTTGAAATGTTATTTCCAGATGGCCGAATTCATCTGGATTATCTTCCAGAATTTCAAGAATTAATGGCTCAATTGCATTTTGTAACATCTCCAGATACACTTCACCGCTTAAATTTGAATTTAGGAAGACAGGACCAACAATGTCGTTTTCCAAAATATCTGCCCAAACATTGACTTTTTCTGGAAGTTGGGTATGCTGTTCACGAAAGGTGTGAGGATTTGTGCCACTCCAATACCTTACATTCTGTGTATTCACATTTTCATTGAGGCATTCGTCACTAAAACAAATTGTTTTTGTGTAATGTGGGCTTTGACTAATTTTATTTGTCATACATTCACAGAATTCGAGTCTTCTGTCGGGGTCGTCATCCGAAAGGTGGTGCACGATTTGTAGCTTGTATGAATGGAATTAATTTTTAGCCAACACTCTCTGTACTGTACTTATACTCACTTCACAGATAGACGCAACTTTAGTTGAAAAGGAAGTAGGGCTTACTACCATTTCAGCAACTATATCAATTTTTTTATCATCACTTTGGTCGACCAGATCGTTTGGCATCTTGAACACTACCTGTTGCTTCAAACTTGTGAAGAAACTCCCTCAAATAAGTTCTCGAGATAAGGCGATCTGGGTATCTCTCATTAAATAAACGTTTCGCTTCATGGAGATTCTTTCTAGATTCATCAATTTTTAAGATAGCTGCTACTTTGTCGGCTTGAGTACGTACCATTTTGCCTATGTAAACTCTTAAACGTCTCGTTAAACAATAATAAAATTAAATATTTAAGCTATTTAGAAAAACTTTGCAAAGCAACAAATACTATTAAATTAAAAACGTCAATTTTTTTGACAACTAACCAGAGGCGGACTGAAAAATCTTCAATATTCAAATGTGAAATAATAATTTTGGTATTTATTTAATTTATCCGTCAAAATTAGTTTAAACCCAAACAAAACTAATATGGCTATGTAGTCAATGTCAATGTCTTCCAAACGAGATATCCCTTGCCATAAAGTCCTATTTAAAATTATTGGCCAGAGTGGCACTGTGACGTCATATATTACTATTACGTAGAGAAGTTTACAACACTTCAATTTCGCCCTCCAAATTTTATCAATGTGAGTGTGGCCGTTTAAAAGATACGAGGGGGGAGGGGACTTTTGAATAACGCTGTATACATATATCAGGGCAATTATGGATCAAATTCGTTCACATAGTTTACCATAAATTTATATTTCAGGGAATGCGAATTACTATCATAATTTGGCGGTTTTTTTTTACTCAATTCTGGCATGTGGGATATCCAATATGAAGTACCTACCACTCGTTATGAATTTGAAATTACTGTGTATTTATTCAATGCAAACCACAATTTGATAATTGAGTGGGATAAAAAAGTGGATGTGAGAAAAAATATTGTGATTTTTGACCATTTCATCATGTGTATATATGTATATGTATATATATCATAAACTAGTATATATAGATGAATGCAGGGCAATACAGATTGAATTAACCCTCGAAAAAAAAACATGCCTGATAACCGCGTTGTACAGGTCACCATCCTCAAAGGCAGAAGAATTTGTCATACATCTTGATGATTACCTAGAACAAACAAAAAACATCAATACAGATAATCATGTTATAATAGGTGATATTAACTTAGATTTAAAAAATGAAACAGAAGTAGTTTCAAATTATCTTAACAGTATGAGTGAACATAATTTCATATCTATGATCAATAACTATACGCGAGTACACGGCGAATCAAGGACATGCATAGATCACATATTCCTAAAAGCTCGAAAGTATATGCATGACACGTGCATCTCTGCAGTTTATGATACAGGTATAACGGATCACAGATGCACCATATTAGGAATCCCGCTAGAACAGGAAATACGGTCAAATGAGAATAATAGAACAAAGAATTATGTGAATTATTATAAAACCCTTAGACGAAATATCAAAGAATATGATTGGTCATCATACTATAGCCTAGAAAATACCGATGAACAGGCGAATTACTTAACTGAAACAATCAGTAGAATGATAAAAAAAATACAAATACGGTGAAACTACGGAAAACAGACCACAAAAGAAAAAAATGGATCACGGAAGGACTTGTAATATCCATAAACCATAAAAATTCATTATATCACGAATACAAAGAAAATCCTCAAAATATGTTGAAAAAGAAAAACTATCTCGATTATAGAGCCCATACAAACAGACTAACAAAAATTGCTAAACAGAAATACTACCAAAATGAAATTAAAAATAGTAAAAATAGCTCAAAATAATTATGGAAAATCGTGAATGAAATTAACGCTCCAGAGAAAGACACCTCAATAAAAGAAATATTATGTGATGACGGAACAAAAACAAAAGATGATGAAATAAAGGCAAACCTATTCAATTCATTCTTTGCGAATATAGGTAAAAACTATGCTGAGAAAATAAATAAACCTCCCACCGTAATTCCCAAGCCATCTACCAACATGACCACATTCTTTCTCAGCCCAGTAAATGAAAAAGAAACTTTTGATATAATTCATTCACTCAAACATAGAAAATCCCCTGGTTTTGACGGTATCAGAGCTGAACATCTCAAGGAAATATCAGAAGAAATAACACCATTACTAACATTTCTGATAAATAACATATTTCAAACATGCCAATGTCCGAACGCGTTTAAGAAATCCATAGTCACGCCTATTTTGAAAAAAGGAGATCCTGAAATAGTCAATAATTACAGACCGATCTCACTACTAACAAGCTTCAATAAAATATTCGAGAAACTACTCAAATCTAGACTGATGACATTTATTGACAAGTACAATTTGATATCTAGCAAGCAATATGGATTCAGGTAAGGTTTGTCAACAAACGACGCGATAGCTGCTCTAACAAGCGAAATATATGAACATGTAGACAACAGACGACCAGCAATATGTGTATTCTTAGATCTAGCTAAGGCATTTGACACTATAGACCATACCCAGTTATTAGAGGCCCTAAGTTACTCAGGTATAAGAGGTAATACACAAAAACTATTAAAAAGCTACTTGAATGGCAGAAAACAGGCTGTAAAAATCAATAATGTTCTCAGCTCAGACGCAGAAATAAGTTATGGCATACCGCAAGGTACTGTAATTGGTCCTCTATTATTCTCCATATACATAAACAGCATATTCACCCTGACTTGCGATGGTTCCATCATTAGTTTCGCTGATGACACGGCCATACTATTTACAGCCGAAGACTGGGAAAGCCTAAAAATAAAAGTAGAGGATCAAATTAACATACTTAAAGATTGGTTTGATCACAAATCACTAACAATTAATTTCGAGAAAACACACTTCTTGCCATTCGCAAGCTATGAAAACCGATTGCCAAATTTCGACGAATTGCTAATCACCAACCACGGAAAAATCATAAAAATCACTAGAGCAAGCCATATCAAGTATCTGGGTGTGATCATAGATCCCCATCTGCGATGGGATATACATATTAGTCATGTCTCGAAAACACTCAGATATATGTTATATAAATTCAAATATTTAAGATCTATTCTAGACGCAACCCACCTCAAAACCATATACTATGCTTTAGTACAATCTCGACTGCAATATGCCATCCTCAGTTGGGGTGGTTTACTTGATACTCACCTAAAAAAAATGGAAATATTGCAGAAGAAAATACTCAAAATAATGTACTACAAAAAAAGAAATTATCCGTCGAACTATTTATTCAAAGATTCACTAGTACTTGATGTACGACAATTATACATGTATAACATTATAATATTCATTTACAAAAATAAAAATATCCTTAAAGATTTTGAACATAATTATAACACCAGGAATAAATCTAAGGGTAACGTACAAGTCACTATAACAAAAAAAGACATTGGACAGCACACATATAACTACCTCAGCAGTAAAATATTCAACTACTTACCTGAAGTGTACAAGATGTATATACGTACAATAAACAATGTTAACCTTATAAAGAGAATTTTCAAGAGGTATATGCTTGACCTAAATAGGGATATTGTCCATAACATAATTACAAATTATAACGCATAGCCGAAGCATAGCACTACATTTTTTTATATATATAATTTTTTTCGTTTCATGCTTCCTTATTTATTTTATGTTCTTGAATACACTTTAAGAAATACTCTCAATGTACTATATTGTAATTGTTTTATAGATTTAATTGGCATATGTATGTATATATGTGTGTATGTGTGTATATGTGTGCATATGTGTATATGTGTATGTGTATATATCTATGTATGTATATATATATGTGTATATAAAAATGAACAGATCACCCACGCACAACCTCGGTTTTAGTGGGATTCTTCATGTTTATTTGTAAGTTATGATAGATTTGTATTTTATTTGTACTTAGAATATTTTTTGAATAAACATTATTATTATTATTATTATTATGTGTTTTGGGATGACATTCACTGAGACCTGTGCTCCCTTACTTAGGTCCCGAGGGAAGTTTCAGAGACTAGAAGCTCCTTCAGTCCTATTTTCCGGAAAAATTTTAGGAATCAATAGAGTCTAGCCCAGGTGTTGTACCCTAGGATGCTGCAGTTCGCAGGTATGCCCATGGAGATTTATTTTTTCATGCCACAGAATCTTCATTTAGGAGACAATGGTAAAACTCTTAGTGCAATTTTACTTTGACATATGCATCCATTGGATCTAAACGGGCTGTAGTCACCCAGCAGTATCTTTTATTGTCTAAGCCCTACTCTATATTTGCAATGGTTAGATCTTCTGTTCATTACGGTTTTGCCTATTTCCTCCAATATTACATTGGGGCTGACTCCGCATTATGGAGGGTAGAGGTAAGGAGAACCGTCTTGTATGGGGGGAGAGTTGAAAAAGTGTCCAGCTGTATACTGACAATAAAGCTTCAATTATTTGCCAGAGTAGCGCTGGCGTATAAAAAAATCTAATATGAACATAGCTATTGTAGACGGAGTGAAGTGTGCTGAGTTTAAATATTTAAAAATTTTCATGACTAGAGTAGTTAGTAAAATACCCGTATACAAAACTTCAACTATTTACCTTGTTTATTTCTCTATCTTCTTCTAATCACTTTTGGCGCTTTCTTTAAAAAGTATCCTAACGTGCCGCAGCGCCACCCTTATTGGACGCGCTGTTACGGACACTTTTTCATACACAGAGACGGTTCTCCTTACCTCTACCCTCCATACTCCGCATAAAAGTTCTGGCTTTAAAAGGGTGTTTCAGTCCCCCTCTTTGCTAGTTCATGTGCTATTTCATTTCTTTCAATTCCAGTGTGTTCTGGAATCCACAATAAGGTTAATATAATGTTCTCGCCTAGATCAGTAAGTTTGCCTCGACATTCCCATACCATTTTGGAACTGATTACACAGGAGCTCAGTGCTTTAATGTCTGCTTGACTATCCAATAACTATCCTTTGCCTTCTATATCCCTTGTCAATATTAAAGTGAGCACACTTTCTCATGGTGTGAATTTCCGCTTCAAAAATACTTGGGAGTTTTTCAAGCTTTCAAAGTGATTTTGAGACAAATGATTACTATTTTCCAAGTGTGGGTCAATATTTGTATCCCATTTCTTCTTGTTGCTTAATTTAGTAGCGAATTTCTTTGAAAAGTTATACACAGGTTTTCTGATTTCACCATAAAAACGGTTAAGATTCTGAAATTAATCCCACAGTAGTAAAAATTATAAAATTGGATGGGAGCAGCGCAATAGTAACTGAAATTAAATGAAGACGAACAAAAGAGAAAAAGAAGAGTCAATTTCAGATCGATGCATACAATAAAAGTGACTGTGAACTGATGTCACCCCGCTTAATTTTTTCAACGAAGAAAAATATCAATCTCGTTTAATAATATGATGTGGTCCTGTTGGAATTTTTTGTCATTCGCGGTGCAAACGCGAAAGAAAAATAATGATGGATCTGCGCCACATCTGGTACTCACCCAACGCCATCTAAACTGTACATTATATATTGCTTTATAGTGATATATTTACTGATAGCGGAACGGAGAGAAAAGAAGCAATGGCGTGTCGGTGTTGATTTTCAATTCATTCTTAAACTGTTATTTTCCAATAATAGAGATGAATACACCCGTAAAATTTAGGTTAACTGGTTTTGTCTAATTATTTATTGTCATCAATATTAAAATGCATAATGATCTCCAGTTTTAACCTGATTTATTTAATGCAATATTTACTATAACCTCCAGCACAAATTGAAGGCTGGTGTTATACTTCATTCAGCCTCTTCTCCAGATTTAGTTTCCTGCTTCTTAAACTGTTTGAATGACTGAGTTGAAATTCACTTCAATGGCTGTCAAATACAGACTAAATGACGCAGTTTGCTCAATATTTCACAAAAATCTAGTAATACATGGAAGTCGATGGAAACAGTGTTGCAGCTAAGGATACATCGCGGGAAATTTGAAAGATGACAAAGATTACTACAATGTGCTTAAGAAACGTCAAGTATAAATCAATTGCATAAATTGTTTACCTCTTCTGTCAAAATTTATTAGCTGATAGTTCATTCTCCTTTTGCGAATAAAATCGTCTCGACTGGCATCACCTATATATAGGCAACATTTTATACAAATGCAGTGTACAAGTAACAGAGCCGAAACTATATGTGTCAAAAATATTTATTTCTTGGTAACTTAATAATTCGGTACTTAAATCATTTACCAAATATAATGCGACCATGATTTATTAAATCGAAAAATGTATTCGCTTATAGATGAGGTATCACCCCATTTATGACCATTTCTGACCCTTGAAGAACAGATTCCAAAACAATCTTTTTAATGTCAAAGATACCACCACTCTTCGGATTGTATGCTCCGTCGAGCATTGTACAGCAATCAAGAACGGGTTCTATGACCTCCTTTAGTTTGTAATCACTCACAGACTGGTCTATGCGTAGTTGGATGAATTATCAGCAAGCAGTGGATGAATTATCGGTTGCTTCTATCAAATAGCGACCTGGTAACATTATGATAGCTGTCAACTAGCCAGCACAACACTGCCAGAGTGTCAAACTAGTCACGTGACCCGCCAACCACTGCATGCTTCCAAATCTGAACAGGCCCAATGGAGAATTTTGTTATTACATTACACCAAGCGACTGGGACCAGTTTAGGCAGTTGATTTCTTCTAATCCTCTTTTCAAATTACAACAACGATGGCCCAATAAAAATTATGAAAAACCTTGAGGTTCGTTTTATTTAAATATGGATGATTGCTTTCATTTATTTTAGTGGGCTAATGGCGGGTTTATCAATGCTCGTAAATATTGTAGCCTTCGGCTAAATCTTAGCTGTTGGTCAAAGTGTATATCAACTACCAGTTTGCATTAGCTGGCAGTCAAACTTTCGGCTACCCTAGCTGCCACTATCAAGTTGATGTTAACCATAGAACATACAGTTAAATACGAGAAAGTGGTGCTCCGTTATTCTAACCATAGATTCTAACTGACAACTGTGTCATGATTTTCTCATGTTTGCTTACATTTTAGAACAAAGATTATTTCAACTTTGAATTTGATTGTGTTATTATCGTTTAGGGTGAAATCGAGAGGCTTATTTGATTCATTTATAGTAGTTTAGTAGCATCCAGGTTCTATGTTTATTTTATTTAATTGTTATTGTCAATGGACCTTGAGGAACTTGACGACCTTTTCGATATGAGCTTGGAGCTTGGCGAAATATTGGAATTTGTAGAGTACGAAAGACGACCATATACTGTTGAAGAACGGATGGATCCCTTTGAAAAGCTCTATAATGTCCAGTTTATTACTCGGTTTCGACTATCTAAGCCCAGTGTTCTCATGATACTCCAACAAATTCCAGCTTTTCTCGCCAAGTCACAGCATCCGTCTTTTTGCATTCTATTATACTTTTATGGTGAACGGCTACTTTCATAAGTACCTAATTGTCGCTGTGTCGTGAAATTGGGAAATCCTTTTTGGAACGTTAGTTCTTTACGTCAGGTTATGTTTGAGCGACCGGGGGTCGCGACGCAAAAGATCTGACCGTTACGCGTTACGTTACGCTACGTTATGTTACGTTGCTTCGTTATGTGCCTTGCTTGCGTGCTTGTGCTCTCTCCTTAGTCTCTCTCTCGTTTACGAAGCAGCGATTCATATGCTCCGGCCAGGATTCGAACCCGGGCCGCTCGCGTGGAAGGCGAGCATTCTACCACTGAACCACCGACGCTATATTAAAATTCTATGCAAAGCTGGTGTTCGCAGTGCTGGTGATCTACTTGAATTTGTTCGGATAGTTTTTTACTATTATTTCCATAATTTTTTGCTCGATTGATCTTTTTTGTTTATTTACAGCATCGGATGTCAAAATGACATGAGGATTAAGGGGTCTAGCACATTTACTTTTCGAAATACAGAGTGCTGAAATTTTGAAAACTTGAATGTTTTAATTCGATAACTTTAAAATGGATGAATCATGACGAATATTCTTTTTATTTCACAACAAATCGACTGAAAATTATTCTTATCAAATCATCACCGGCTCCAAGCAGCCCCAACATAATCTCAATCATAGACGTGTCGCGCACTGACAGCTAGATGAACAGCTCTTGTTATGTTCTGTAACACTGAGGACCATTCCTACACAAAGCAGAATTATGGAGTACTATTTGGATCGTTAACACCATTTTCCATTGTTAATGGTATTTTGTGTCACGAATTGCTGAAAATGCTGCAATCGAAAGCGGTTGAGATGCAGAGGAGGATTTGATTGTTCTGGCCAGTCATCAATGTCTTCCACTTAACTATGGTTATAGAAGATATAAAAGATAAATCACCTTGGTTCAATTTGAAGGCGATACAATAAATTTGGATGAATAATACATATTTTGTTTGGATTGACCAATTCCCAGTATATTTTATTGGGTAGCAGTTAACTCTCGACCAAATAACCCTATTTCTATAAACTTGTTACGCCACTGATAGAGAATATGATAGAAATTGAATATTCTTGATAAATATACATTTGAGGGGCCGCAAAATCAGGAAAGAAATATATTTTTCAAGTCGATCTATTTTGGTGTACTGCGAATTTTCATAGGTTTTTCTAAAAATGATTGGTTATTGTTGTGTCTGCTTTTGTAAAGTGGCGTGCTGCTGCGTATGCTGCTCACTGGAAAATGGAAAAGTATAATATGACAAAAAGAAATTTTTTTAACAAACTCTATAACGCAAATAAATTTGCTGGCGTTTGTGTTGTGAGAAATATGTAATAAGATGAACATACAACAATAGATATTCTTGGATGTATTCTGAACATTTTGTAGTAGTTGTTATTATATACATTGCGTCCTGGAAGTCACACATACATCTACCGTTAGCTGAATAAACAATATACAAGGTGAATAGCCTCAGATTTAATATTATGAGGTTGCTAATCGACCTATTCCACTAGGCCTCTTTCAGATAATTTGTGGTCCTCTGGATGAAGACTCTATTTGAATATCCAATCAGACTTGAGACTGAATCTTCCATGAAGTATAGGCAGACAAACTGGCATAGGATGGGCTTTGCAGTTTCTTTCTCTAGGTGACAAAATCTGCACATGGCTTCGTCTGTTAACCCCATAAGCATTGCGAATGTCCGCTATGAACTGTTTTGCCTGTCTCTGTCCTGATGGGAGGTATTTGTGCCACTTCCTTGTTGCGATATTAATTGTGGACTGCGACGCCGCAGAAAGATTCCGGCCCAACGAATGATATTTATGTTGTCTGGCCGTCTCATCCGCCAATTTTCGTTGCGCTAATGACGCAGGTGTCCTGCGCAATTATTTTTTCATTTTTTATCCATAATCACCTCACCCAAAGAGGTAGTTTTGTTTCATTGGCGCCCAACGTGGGCTAATTAATTTTCAATTTTTTCAACACGCAAACCCTATAGTTGATAAATATATTTGTCTCAGTATCCAGGCTACGATGACCTAGCAATGGTCTCCAAGTGGGTTTAAGGCTTATATGAAATCCCATAATATGGTATAGAGTATTGAATGGGATTGGAATAGCTATCCTTGGTTTTGGCCCAACAATTCCGACTCCCACTACTTTTGCCGTGAAGTCGTCCATATATCAGTTTGCCTCAGCAAGAACAAGTCAAAACTTATCAATTTTTATGGGGGTTATTTAGAAACTGAAATCTTCACTCACAAAACTAACCATATCCGGAAATTAAAAAGAACGAATCAAGCAGGAGATGAAGAACGCAACACCCACAATGCCACATGATTTAAATGATTATTATACCTGTTACGCCACAACACGAAATTTAATTAGTTACAGCATGTCAGATTGTTTAATAAACCATAAAATAAGAGTTATTTGACAAGTAATAAAATGAATAGCCGATAAAAGACAGAACAGTAGTGAAGTTTACAAATTTGTCAGTTGCAAAACACAATTAACAAAACAATTCAGAGATGTAATAAACCTATCATGTTGCAGTAAAACGAATCTTATGTATACGAATTTCGATTCGTGTGTGGTATTGCAATTTTAATTGGAAATAGCTCCGATGATAGATATATTTGTCTTTTTT
>CAJUYG010000281.1:150616-183606 GCA_910591675.1 Galerucella calmariensis | reverse complement strand
TACCTACATTTGACCCGTCAAAAGGTGACACAGATAAATTTAATTTGTTTCAAGAAAGTCTGAACGTTTCTTTGAAGCTTGCAAAATTTTGTCCAGCACAGATAACATTTTTGTTCTTTGAACGACATTTTTTATTCACTCATCACAATTTTTCAAAAGGTCCTGGTATTCCACCAATATTTTCTGCACTATATAATGTTCCTCTACTTCAGTATTCCCTTAATACTCGCTAAACCGATTTTACTACTTAAAAAAAATGTAAAGTAATAATGCACCCACTGCTTGAGAATATTTTTGTTTTTTCATCCAATATTTATTTATTTATCTGTCAGAACTATCAAAAATGAAAACTATCAGCTGATGTCAATATTAAAAAGTGTTGTGTGAAACTGGGCTGAATCTGACCAATCAGAGGTCTACAGAATTGCCAACTTAAATTCGAATCACTCCTCCTGGTTTTTGAATGAGGTATAGTTTGATCTCATCCTTTCTCACAACTGTTACGATATCCATGAGCCCTGATTTATCGTAAAGGCTACTCAACGTGTTTTTCATTTTTGCCTCTCCCTGTATAAACAAGTGTAGGGGTGTAGGTGTAATAGTATTTCAGTTGCTACTGAAGGAGTATTTCTTGAGTTGAGGTATCTATAACGCCTAGACCTGCAGGTCTTTATACCTTGCTTAATCTCATCATGGCCATTCCATGCTGGGTCTTCGTCGCCGTTCCGGAGAAGCGTATATCACCTTGGCATGTCTGTTTGTCAGGTAAATTTGAACATACTCGACCTTTTCCAGTTTTATTCTAATTCTTCCAAGCAGCTTCCATTCCTGTATGATATGTTGACAGAATAGCGGAAGTGTGGGTATTTTTTTTTAAATAAAGACTTGAAAATTTACCAACATAAATGTTCTTTAACAATAATATTGAAGGAGAGCTTTCATTGTTCGGTCCTGCATCACGGATGATTAAGAACGTCTAGAGAAACTGAAAAGCTTTTAATTCGATATTATGAGGAAGCTTAATTGATTAATTATCAGATGGTTCGTCTAATTCTCCAATATATTTTATATTTCACTCACAATTATCTCATTAGACTCATCGAGGATCATACAAACATCCGATTGTATGGAATGGCGAGACTACTTAGCCTCAGACATTTTCAAAGTAATTGAAAAAATTGTTCGTTCATTGACACGCCTTTTCTAATAAACTCGAATTGTTCAATTCATATCCTGAGAACCACTAGAACTTAAGTTTGCTGGTAGTTTTATAATGATTTCGAAATCTATTATCTAAATTGAATAATGTACAGAAATCTTTGAGGCCATGAATAAAAATGATTATGATGATTGCTGTGCAACTCGCAATTATGTGGATGGAGGTTTCTTCTTCCATGTCACAGAATCTACATTCTTTTTCCTCCACTATTTCAAGCTTTTTCAGGTGCCCATTCTGGCGGCAATGTCCCGATAAGATTACTCTTAGTACGGGCTGTATTCATCCAGTAGAATCTTTGATTGTCTAGTCCCTACTAGATTTTTTCAATGGTAAGACGCTTCATTTTTTTCGGCTTTGCCCATTCCTTTCAATATTACATTGTGGCTTATATCGCCGAAAAAGGGTGTCTTAGTCCCCTTCTGCTAATTTCATCTGCTATTTCATTTCCTTCTATTCCAGTGTGTACTGGAATTCACAGTACAAGTTTTCGCCTAGTTCATTGAGTTTTCCTGAGTATTCCCACACGATTTTGGGTCTGTGTACCATTGAATATCTTTCTTTCCTCCCAAGTCGGGTAATGGTATTTGGATCCCATTTCTTCTCGTTGCTCAATTTCGCAACGAATTTCTTTGAAAAGTTGTACTTTTTCATCATATTATCTTGTGGCATGTCCCAGATTTTCTGATTTCTAAGTGCCACTTGTATAAACTGTGGTTATCATTAGATTAGATTTGATTAGATTTTTGAATTCGCATTAGTTTGTTCAATTAAGTTGTGTCTGTGGAAAGCCGAATGTGCTAGTACATAATAGTTATTTACGTAATTAGTGGGATATGGACATTATTAACGCTCGCATGTGAAGTTTGCACGATGTAGACCGAGTCGTGTATTCACATAAGTGCGTTAATAATTCATATCACACGTGTTACGTACAAAATTTTATCTACGACTAATTATTAGTATTATTAACAGTATATCATAAACTTTTATTGAAAAAAACTTATTGTTTATATTGTTTATAGCAACAAAGACATGGAAATGGAATAGATGAGTTATGTCATCAAATTGTCAAAGTTGAATGAACAAAAATCTTTAAAAATAAGTTCAAGCGTATACAATCTTCCTTCGGATATTGAAAATGCAGCTTGCAGTGTTATTTTTAGTATATTACGTAACGTGTGTGGTAAGAAGCGTAATTCCGTGAGTGCGTAAAATGCTTTACAGCACGAGTAACGTACTATACTTTACCTACGACCTACTTGTACTTCTAATTTTGATCTTATTATTAATAATATATACTTGAACCACATCAACAATAGATATTTTTAATAATTTTCTTGTATAACATTTAATTCCATAATATTAGTTATTATAATAATTGTTTATAGTAACAGTACAGTTATTAAACACAAATCATAAATCGCTTCCTTTGCTTGTTGAAGCATAAGAAAGAACAGTTACATTATTGGAGGTGCTTGGTAAACATTCATCTCTCCATCTCTATTACCAATGAAAGAAGCACATTAAAGAACTAACGTTTAATCATTATTAATATAATGTTGATAATCAAAAGCCCATTTTTCAATTATAATCAACCTTTGGGCTTTTCGTGGCAATATCGAATGTTTTCAAATAGTAAATTTTGAATAAAATGGCGACGTCTATTGACAGTTGCTAATATGTTGCTAGGGAAGCCGTGCGATTTACTTTACAGCTGTGCGTTTTTTTTTACAGTGCGTAATGGACATCATTACATTGATGCCGACTGTGTGCTATTGACTGATTACAGGGGGGTCGTAGGTAATAGTATATTACGTAACAAGAGATGTAAGTAACCCATTACCCACGAAATGAAAAATTTTATGCACGAAGCCGCGCAGTGGCGATTGCATAAATTTCATGAGTGCGTAATGGGATTACAACTCGTGTAACGTACTATACTTTTTCTACCCCCATCTACTTTATTCTGAGTGCTCATAATTTAATATTTTTTACTACTCATGCACAGACATATTCGTAGGCAAAGTTGAGAAAATATTCGGATACTATATTTTGTTACAAAAATTGACAGCATAAATGTGATGACGCTTATTTCCATATAAAGAAAACGCGTATAACTTTTTTTAGAAATTGTATAATGTGTTGCCGACATTTAGGGGCATCACTCTTTTGAACTAAAATGTATTTCACTAATGCTAAAAGCTTCTATGTTTTTTCATTGATTAAAAATATGTAAATAAACCAAATAAAGTAGTACTTGAATGAAAATTTGATTGTAATTTAATTAAACCAAGAAGTTTGAGTTTTTTTCTCAAAACGCACGTGTATGTTATGAGATCCCATTATGTGCATGTTATTGTTAAATGTCATTTACAAGGAATGTGACAGTGCGATTTTTGACGTTTACAGACATGGGCGTAGGAAATAGTAGTTTGTGCAACTAGTGTGGATATGATGGCCATATCGCACGAGGACGAAGTTTGAGCACGACGCTGTAGGCGGAGTGCTCAATCGTTCGAGTGCGATATGGACAATCCACACGAGTCGAACAGTATATTTTTTCTACGACCCATTCAAGAAAAAATCTAGAAAATAAACATTTGAATAAACTGTAAAATAAATATCACTTGAAATTGAAAATTTTCAACAATTTTATTCATAATAGTACCAATTCAATTTTATGTTTTCACTAATTTTTTTGTGATAAATGTACAATTCTTAAATGTACATTAATAACATTACGGTTTCCCTTTTTAAATATGCGATGCTGTTATAAATAGATGTTGCCCGTCGGACTACCGCACGAAGGGTACAGTATCTTTATTTATAATAATGAATATTCTGCTAAATATTTCAAGCGTCTGCCTGTTGTAGTTATCAATATTGAGCAGAATAATTATTTTAAAATAAAATTAACAATTGAAAAAAAATGTTTTCATTCGGAATCGAACCCGTGTCTACCGCATGAGAGTCTAGTGTGTTGACCACTCAGCTACCGAGACTTATTTTTTGGCGATCCTCAGAAGTAGTACATACTGTCATAAGAACTAAGGTCAATCGGTAGGCCCTTAAATACCCATTTTATTCTGTTTTTAGTATTTGTTATTAATTTATAAAGTTTATTTCATTGAAGAGTATTCTTATAAACAAATATTCTTGATCCAGTGCTTCTGGGCGAGACTTCTTTTGACAAGTTATTTTGACGTTTCTTTAAATTGAAAAAAATATGAGTGACGAGTACTAAACGCGAATGCTGATTGGTGGTTTTCATATACGTTCTAGGATGTATATGAAATCATATACGTTCAGTTAACCGATATGGCCTACATTTCCATTCTCTAAACTGTGCAGGAAATGGATAATATACATGTGGGTGTAGAAAAAAGTATTTAATTCTGGTATCAATATTTTTTTCTTGATTCTTATTATCGCACTAGTGCGTTAATGTATTCAAAAACGCACTAGTGCGGTAATATACGTCATTATGACACTGAGAGTGGTGTCAAATCGTACCCGTTACAGGACAGTTGTAGATAAATAAATTCAACTAACAATCTTTCGAAGCTATGGTTGAATATATGAATGCAGTATTTCAGTGTAGGTACTTTTAATTTGTGTTTTTCAATAGCGTCGACTGTAACGACTTAAATTTCGAGGAAATAGAGCCAGACACGAATTTTTCAAGTGACGTTCTAATTCTATTCAACTGTCAGACACACCTTACAGGATATTTTATTGTTAGATCAAATTTACCAGAATAAATATTCGAAAATTGCTCAGCTTAAGAAATTTAAAAATTTTTATAAAGTCCATTGAAACAACTTTCGTGGACGATGGGATCTAGAAACACAAAGAAAAATAATCTCTTTTTATGAATACGTCAAAATTTTACAGGGTCGGATTGACCTAAAATTAAAAACTGAATGAATAATTAATGTATTATTTCGAAGAAGCCTGAAGTCTAAACTGTTCATCAGAAAAATTCAGCCACTAAAAATTTTACACATTTTTAAAAAATGTGTCTCCTAAATCACTCATTTGATTTTAATAATTTTTCTCACGCCCACAAAAAATCTATATTTACCAATTTTTTATATTGAGGTGGAGCATTTATTTTATGGCTTGGACTCATGTCATTCAGCCAGTCGCTTCAGGAAAAAATTATTATATAAACAAAAAGAAAAAAATAAATCTCACTCACGCCTACATAGGTACTAGAAGAAGCATTAAAAAATAAGCTGTTTAGCTACCTGTATCCCATTTCGTAGAATCTGTAGACTATTGAATTTACGTTTATTAAAAATTATCAAAAATCACAATCACAATATTTTCCAGAGTTCGGAATTAAAAGTATGCAAGGAAAATATTTTTCACAAGCGTGCTTAAGGATCCTGAATACTACTATAAATAATATTTTTCTAATTTTCTGCCAGATTGGAGAGAAAATGCTGTTTCTTACACGTGGGTAGGGCGGTTTTACCGCACTTGAACGTATTCTCGAACTACACAAAGCAGAAAACTATCATTTTCTGCACTAGTTAGGAAGGATTTGGTTGAAAATATTAATCAAGCATAAAAATAATTCAATTCACGCTCTTTAATATAGTTTGACCGACGCAAAATTGTCTCCATTAAAATACAATTAATCTCCCATCGCCCCTATAAAAGTCATGTCGGCATGTGAGGCCCACAATCGTCTTCAAACATCTGCCGGGCGGTCAATTTGCCGCAAACGGTAAAAAAGCACAACAAGATGAGTCACTGACCTAACCATTTACATTTATACCCTAATTAAACACTTTAACCATAAAAATATTAATTGCAAAGCATGCAGTAGGGTGCAGAAGGACCGATCCACCTCGACGTACCCCGAAGGAGATCGAAAAGAGTGGGAGTCGAACAATTCGACGCCAGTGTATTTTGAAACGTCGTGACGTTCCTACCCGCTCCGCTATTTCAAATTTGTGCGCGAAAATACGGAAAATTTAAACACGATACCGGTGTGTGATGTTGGTAAATATTTTCGAAACGCTCCGCATTTGTAGTCTGCATTTAAATTTCGGAAAATAGTCGCTTGAAGAGAAGTGACCCTTGGATTACTTTCGACCTTTTTTTATCTTGAAAGATACCAGTAAGACGATTAAAAGAATAATGGATTTTGTTTATTGTTGTTGTTTTGGAAAATGTGTGCTGCAATTCTAGTGTTGTGTACGATGCCAATTTGATTTTGTGCCAAAAGAGAAAGTGCTAGATTTTTGTTGAAATTTTTTGTGATACGGATATTTCCTTCTGGCCATGGAACTCAAACTTTTGTGTTGTATTATTATCATCGTTCAAGGTTTGTCATGATTTTTAAAATTTTTTGGTTATAATTTGGATTTTTTTAAAATATTTATTTAAATAATTACAATTTATTATTAAAAAATTATTGACAGAAAACTCACGAAGTTATTGGATCCTCCCTATGACAAAATAGACACAATAAATTGAGTTATCACTGGTACTTTTGTTATATTATAAGGGGATGAAATTATCAACCCTTACTTCATTTGATATCAAATATATTTTTTGAGCTTCGTAAAATGAAGATATTATTGATTATTGGGGGGAAAAATCTAGTTTAATTGGAAAAATTGGTTTTTTCTAATTTAGACAATTATTTGGTGAAGGCAAAACAAGAATAATGTTATTATAATCGTTATATTATTTTTTTTCAAGGTAGTATTCTGTTTTGTCCAAAATTAGAATATATTAATTAAGTGCCTATCGTTGAAATTGAAATTTATAGTATAAGTGAAGGAGTGAGATTTCTTAGTTGTCATATTTTTTTCGTTTTGTCAGATAGGGACCAAAAATTATTTTATTATTAGTTAATGGTCGCGTTCATCCCAACAAAGTTGATCAGGTAGCGATTTTTAGAGTGATCCATCAGTTCGTAATTCTGCTGAACGTGCTGATAAAACCATCGACATAATAAATGTCAAATGTTAATGAATACAACAACAACAACTCAATTTTATTTGATATATACAACAATTATGAAATAGGTATTACTGCTAGCCATAAAAAAATGGGATTAAATTACGATAAATTGAACTCCCCACTTTGGAGCAAACTATGAAGAGTTGAATTTCCTGACAAACTCTACAATTTATTATTGAAACAATAAGTCACCTCCAGCTGTTCACTCATTTTCACTGAAATACAAACTAAAATATCTCCAAACAAAGGTATTTATAATATGTTTCCAGCATATGTCATAAATGACAGTTAATGCATCATCAATCGGTAGCGTGTAGCGTATTTTAATTCTGATTGAAAAAATGGCGACTGATATCACATCGCTCAATCGGATCAGTTAACAAAACACGCGTTCAGCAGAAAATTGATGATCGCTTCGGTAGCGCTACGTTGTGATGAACGCGACCATTCTTGACAAAGGTAGCTGGAACGCTACCGGAACGTCGAATTAAAAAAGTAAAAAAAACATCATTGTGGTTTGATTCCCAAAAAATAAGAGAAAAAATAATAAATAATGCCACAAGGAACTTACAGAAGATAAAATAAATATCTTCTGTATCTGTATCAGATTATGTAATCATCAATATTTTCGTTACTTTTGAGAAGTGAATTACAGGAAATAGTTACATTTTTGAAAATTTTTTGTCCTCATCTGGCTCTTTCAAAAATAACTAGTCGTTTTATCAGACAATTGGTTTTAAATAATGATTATTGGCTGGAGCTTATGGTAATACCAAAATTTTGGATTTTGGAAAACTGACTACATAAAAAAAACTGTCTAAATAAGGTTTTTTTTTCAAATTGATATTTGATAACTTTTTTGAAAAATTTTTGCCGATTTTAGGATATGAATCTGTTTTTTTTGTCAATCTTCCAAAAATAACAAAAAGCATATCAGAATCAATTGGATGCTGAACGAGGGGTTAGAAGGCTGAAGAAAGTTCGACTTAGCACGAGAGTCGTTTGGGAGAAATAATTTTAGTATAATTTTCAAAAATGAAAAATAATAAAAATTATATGCATATAAATCTGCATAATATGGGATTACTAGTACCATGGGCTTGAAAAGATTTTTAAAGTTGCATCCATATTACATTTATACTGTGAATCCCATTAACAAATTTTTATTTGTAAATCCAATTAAGTCAAAACTAATGCCAGAAAATAAGCCAAACCTTTTAGAAGCTTAAGCTTTACCAGTATGTGGTGCCATTCATCTGATATTTTTTTTCTTATATTTTTGTTGTATTTTCCACTGTTTTCTTTATTTCACTGCATTGCAGGTAAAACTTTACTCACCACTATTACTCACCATTATTTATGTATCTAAAATATTTTTTTTCCGTCAAATACTGTAGCTTTATATATAATGGTATAAAATGTGTTTTGGCTTACAATACCCACGGGAAATTGTCACAGGACGTTTTATTTATTATTACTTTCGTTCTGAATATGTTCTTAACTTGGTCTTAGGTGAAGTGCAGTTTTCCTGAGTGACGCAAACCCTAAATTCTGATACACAAATGTAATGTATCATCATTAAGGTACCGGGTACTATTATCAGTCTGATTTTGGCATAGAAAATTGTTGATTTCTGTTTAAATGCGATTCAGGCCTATATGAATGAATCAAGGCGGTCTCCTATTTATTTCCTTGGTATTGGCCCTTGAACAAAAGAGTTACACTGAGAAAACAATAAAAAACAAATGGAAATTGTATAGCGTATGGGGTATTGCTAAAGATTTATGACAACTTCAAAACATGATAAGTACTTAACCATAATCTAGGGCGTACTAGTATAGTTCCTTTCCAGTTCCAGTCCGATTTAATTAGTATTGAAGCTTTGACTTGCAGATTTGGAATTAACTTAATAGAGTACACACATATTTCATATTTTGCTAGGATATTAATTTATAACAGTAAATAGGATATCAAAAATTACTAATAATAGGAAATAAACCAGTTTCCATTGGAAATTACTCCCAAATTTTAAAATAGAATTCCTAGACATACAGGTACATAACCTCAAACTATTCAAGAATGAAAATTACCAACATAGAAATAGGTACTTACATTAAAATGGTCTTCACAAACAAAAGTAGTAGTATTTGTCTTTGTTTCGACGCTTGCAACCATAATGCCCTTCTCTTAAATGTATTTTTGCTTGCGCCACTAGGTAAAGTGACAAATATTTTGTCTGGAGTTTTAATGGACGTTGATTTACACACTGGAACAATGCAATACTTGGAATACAAAGTTTTTTTTCGGCTTCAACCATTTTTAAAGTTTTCAGAAACAAATTAGGTCATAAGAACTCAGAGCGTGATACACGAATAAGAACGTAAACAAATGACGTCACTGCATGGGGCAGCCATCTTTATGACGTAAAGCGCGTTTTGGCGGACTTTCAAATTTTATGATTTTTAAGGTCGTTTTAAAAGTAAAGTTCATATTTTTTTGAAAAAATAGGCATGCAAGTTGTTAGGAGACCTGATAAAGCGTCAATTCCCACCAATAGCAAAATTTATGCTTGTACCCTATTATTAGAGCTTATTAAATTATTGTATTGTCATCGAAAGTTATAAGACATAGGTACATACCTATATACAGGAGATCAAATAAATTCTAGTAAATGGAACATTTTTCGTATATGAAGTCAATGAATGATTTTAAAGGAGTGGTTGAAGGAATCTGATTTTTTCTTTTGTTTCGCAGTGTTTGTTGTTTAAATTTGTGATGATGTGCTTTGTGTAAATTCCTTAAAATAGTTCTAAATGTGATTTGTTTTCTATGAACTGGGATTAAATTTAAATCAATAAAAACATCAATTTCCGGTTATTTTAAAATTGTTCCAATCAATGAAAAATCCCATTACCTACTGTTTATAGTATTCTTATGATAATTTGGAATTAATCATTTTGTTTTAAACTCTTTATTCTAATTTCAACATATCCTTTTGAATAAGTGCATTGAGTGATGTAAATAATTTATCAGTTATAGTTTCATAGTGTTATTGACCTCATCCTGTCTTTATCGACAAGATTTTCAGCAAAAAACCAATCAGACAACGATAACTTTAATAGTATTGTCATCTGAAAAAAAAGAGATAAACCATGCTGATCAGATCTGAATTTTCGATTTTATTACGTAAGATATCAAATTTCCAAACCTAAAGAGCTATTGCAGTGAAAGGGATATTGACTTTATTCAAATGAAAACATTTATAAATAGTTACCAAAAGAACAAAACTATATTTTTGTTCGCCCTGAGACGCCATATTAAATTGTATTTGACAGTTCGCTGGATTGCCATATTTGTTAACCTCACACGCTAACAGTCAACTGTCAAAGAAGCTAGACTACCAACAAAACATCATTTGAGGCTTTTGATTAACCAGACGTTTGATACAAACGAAACACTAACGCCCTCTTATTTTTATTGAAATTTATCTATCATACAGATATCATACAGATTTGAAGTTCACTGGACAGGAAAACAATGAATCCATATTTCTCCAGCCTGTTGATAAAAAAGAAATTTTAACTATAATTCACTCTGAAAAATGCTTCAGCACCAGGATATGATGGCAGAACCTAGGAGTTAGTGTTACCTATATATAAAAATGGAAAACGTGATAGCCTAAACAACTACAGGCCCATATAACTGTTAGGTATCTTCTCTAAAATAGTGGAGAAAGTGTTAAAAGTAAGAATAGTGAGATTTATTGGTGAAACTTTCTGCTTTGACTCATGACTCATGGCTTTCAAGAAAAAAAAAAGTACTCTGAGTGCAACAACGGACTTGCTGGACTATGTCGCTCCTGAAATGAATAAAAACAAATATATAATAACGGTATTTGTAGACCTCAGAAAAGCATTTGATACTGTGAACGTGGATAAGATTTTGAACAAACTGTTTAATATGGGATTCAGAGGTGTTACTTATAAACTGTTAAAAACGTACCTAACAGAGAGAAAATTATACACAAAATTAGAAAATAATCAAAGTGGGGGGTATAATATAAACATTGGTGTGCCACAGGGGTCAGTGCTAGGACCTATACTGTATCTTTTGTATGTCCATTCGCTGAAAAATGCTGGCTTAAGTGCAAGATATTTCACCTTTGCTGACGATACCGCACTAGTATATTCAAATAACTGTCTTGAAACATTAGAGCAAACAGTGAACGATGACCTAAACAAATATTACCAATGGCTACTGATAAACAAGCTAGCATTAAATGTTAAAAAAAACTGGATATATGGTGATAAAGCACAAAAACAAACTGAATGGGACAATACAACTATTTATAAACAATAACTTACTAAAAGAAGTCGAAGTTTACAAATACTTAGGACTGTTGATCGATAATAAACTTCAGTGGACAGAACATAATCAACAAAGTGATAACAAAAATTGTTTCAATGACAGGTGCATTCAAACGCTGTGCAAAATATATTAACCACAATGTCAAAAAACGATATATTACAGCTACATTGAATCACATATAAGATATCTCATACCATGTTGGGGCAATGCATCACATTAATTGATCAACAAATTAGGAAGAACACAAAACAAATCGATAAAGGCCTTGTATAACTTATATCGACTAACTTCCACAAACATTGTCTATGAAGTAACGGGATTCCTGAAAATAGAAAAAATCATTACACTTGAACAAGTAAAACTTATACATGGAATCTTGAATAAATACATATTATGTAATACCACCGTGGAAACAGTAGGAGATACACATAATCACAATACAAGAAATGCTGTTAGACTGAAACAAAAATACATGAGAACAAAAAAAAATCAGGATACACCCATCTATAGAGAAGCCCAACAATACAATAAACTTCCTGTAGACATCACAAGCATTTCTTTTAGGACTAAATTCAAAAAAGCTTTAAAAATGAAAAACTGTATTCGATCATGCATATACCTGATTAGAAAGTAGACTGTTTTACAGCCAGTTTCACAATCGGTGGTTAACTCCTAGGGTCAAGTAACCTTAACCGAAACTTTAACCCTCACTTTAACCAGGGACATGTTTCACAATCATTATTCATCTGCAGGTCAGGTAACCATGACTGTTCATTAATTTTTGTTGCGTTGGTATGAAATCCAACACTGATTTTCATGTTTCATGTCAATTGAAACAAAAAAGTTGTGTGGTTATGTTTATTTTATGTCTAAGTGACGACAAATTTTTGAATAAAATAGTGCTTCAAATTTAATTAATGAAACACAAATAAGTAAGAGATGTTCCAACTTTTCTAAAGAAGAGGATCATCTATTGGTTTCTTTAGTGAGTAAATATAAGAACATAATAGAATCTAAAGAAACCAATGCGGTGACCTGGAAGATTTCTTCTGAGAGCCTTTCTACAGTTCTCTTGGACAAACTAAATCTACAGAAAAAATCGTAATTGTCGAATTCCTCAAAATAATCGGATCTAGGCCTTATCATTTTTGGTCTTCTTGGTTCCTCATCACTACTATATGCATTCACCTCATAATCGTTCATTTTCCACTCAAAAAAATATGCTAACAGATACCACGTTTTGTGACAGATACGTGACAGATACAGCAATAGCTTTAATTGTTAGGTTAGAATCTCCAGGTTATTATTATTACCACTAGATTTTCTGGTGGTTAAATATTCTGAGAGTTAACCATAACTTGAACCCTTTACTGAACAATGTGAAACACTTGTTTTGAGGTAACCAAGGGTTATTTGTTAACCTCAGGATAACTTGACATTGTGAAACCGGGCGTTAGAATTATATTTTATTATATTTTACCATGTTGCAGTTTTCAAACTATAGTTACTCCAACATGTTTTTGTTGAACTATTTTTCTTTACCTTTACAATCTATCTTTGTGTTTCATATTGTTTTTATTTATTTTTTGTAGTTTATTATATTAATCAAAGAATACTTTGTAGGCCGTAACACCAGATCTATTCTGATTATTGGCCAATTATATGATTAAATAAAAAAAAATTTACATGGATTTTACAAAAAGTTTGAATAGATATTTTGAATAAAATGTTTCCTTTGTTTCTTATAGTTGAAAATGGGAATAAATTGATACCTATCCGGTTAAATTCATATACTTACAGTATCATTGTAAAGAATATTCCATTTAATACTGTTGTACTCTATTTGATGTTTTAATGAGATATTACTGGAAACTTTTTTTTCGACCAAACGTTAACAAAAAAAAACAGTCGATATGGTAGAGACTGTTTGAAATAATATAATTACGTTGTACACAACCATTTAATTGGACTGGAAATAACCAGCTCAGTCTGACCTTGGGTAAAAAACAAAACGAATTTGTTCGCTGGAAAGGTATTTAGTTAATTAGTGTACAAAAAAAAACAGATTTTTGTTGAATATTCATTTTGACAGTCTAGTAGTTTCAATTTATTGATATCATTTATATTGTGAGGGCGAAGGGGATACCGTGAATAAGTATTTCTTTTTTCCTTCACGAGAATTGGGCTGCTGTTGACTTTCTTAGTCCTTTTAGTCCTTCTAGAAATATATACAGGAGTCGCTATAACTACATAGATATACTAGACAATTGAGATAGCGACATACAGATTGCGAAAAGTTTATTTGCGACATACGATTTACACAAGTACGACAAGGAAAACATGAGAAAAACTACTTGAAAGAGAGATGCCCAACGGCAGCCATGGAAGTGATTCTCAACCTCACCCCTTTACATATGGTGGTGGAAAGTGTTGCAGAAAGAACAAGATACAGACTAAGTAGAGAGGAAATCATTAAAAAAAACCACCTCCTCACTTCTTAGAAATCAGACAACCTGGGACATGCTACAAGACGGTATGATGAAAAAATATAACTTTTCAAAGAAATTCGTTACGGAAGTGAGCAATAAGAAGGAATGGGATCCAAATACCATTACCAGACTTGGAAAGAATGCCATTCAATGGTACACAGACGGCTCAAAAGCAATAGAAGGAACTGGGATAGGAGTGTTCGGGCCAGGAACCAAACACTCTGAAAGCTTGGGAAAAACCCCAAGTATCTTTCAAGCAGAAATCCACGCCATAAGAAAGTGCGCCCAGTTCAATATTGATAAAGGATACAGAAGACAAAGGATTATCATAATGTCGGATAGTCAAGCAGCCATTAAGGCACTGAGCTCTTGTGTAATCAGTTCCAAAATGGTGTGGGAATGCCTAGACAAACTCAATGAACTAGGCGAGAACAACATAGTCACCTTACTATGGATTCCAGGACACACTGGAATAGAAGGAAATGAAATAGCAGATGAACTAGCAAAGAGGGGGACTGAAATACCTTTCTGGGGGCCCGAACCCTTTTGCGGAATCAGCCCCAATGTAATATTGGAAGAAATAAGTAAAGCCGAGAAAAAGAGAAAATCTGACCATTGGAAAAATCTAGTAGGGCTTATACAATCAAAGACTCTTCTGGGTGACTACAACCTGTTGAGATCAAAAGAATGCATAAGTCAAAGTAAAACTGCGCTAAGAGTTTTGACAGGGATCCTAACGGGACATTGTCGCCTGAATGGGCACCTGAAAAAGCTCAAAATAGTGGAGGAAGAAGAATGCAGATATTGTGGAATGGAAGAAGAAACCTCCATCCACATACTTTCCAACTGCACAGTACTCCAGAATCCTAGAGCACAGCACCTGGGAGATTACTGGATAGAAGAGGAACATTTGCCTAAGTTGAAGCCTGCAGACATCCTAAAATTCCTCCGGGAAATAGGACTAAAGGAACTACTAGTTTCTGAGACTCTCCTCAGAAACTGAGTAGAAGTAAGGGGGCACAATAGATCTTTTAGGTCTCAGTGAATGTCACTCCAAAGATCACACATACATACATACATTGGTAAAACTTGCACCTCGTACATTATCAGTGGCAATATTGCTCGTTGTATACGAAGACCATTTCATAACGCATAAAATGGCATGAAGTGTTTAAAAAAATGTCAATACAGCTGTGTACCGAATAAATTGAAATTATAAATAATGTGGAGAACAACTAATAATTCATCGATCTTTATTGTTGCTTAAAACGGTATCATCATATAAAAGCTTGTCAATGTAGTAAAAAACAATAGTGCATCACGCTACATCGTAAGAATTGTTATTGTTACTCTTAATATTATTATAATAATTTATTAACGTTATGCTTGTATTATACTATTTAATATTGTATATTATAATATTGTACACAAACAGATTTGACGCTGAACGTACCGGTCACAGGGCTGCAAGCATGCGCAGTAACTACATGTTGCTTTGGGCCTCGCATGTTGGGGTGCGCATGTGACTATGCAGCTTTTAAGTTTGGAGCGATATAATTGAAAACCCATGCGTTATACAAAAGAAAGTTTCGAATAAAAAAGATGGCAAATATTATTATCTACAATAATCATCTACACAATTTTTGTCGTACGATGCGCGGTTCGCGAGATATTTATTAAAACACGTTTTTCAAGATAGCGGCTGAAGTGAAGCCCCCCCATGACGCCAACTTGGATTTACATTCAGGGGACACCCCTGAACATATTCAAAAAAGAAAATACCTGTTCCCGTACATTTTTTTCAGAACCTACTTTTTTGGCTGGGGCTATTGGACTAATGAGAATCTTGTGAGATTGAAACATTAAAAATAATCGATTCCCCACCAGTTACTATCAAAATTGGAAAAACATTATGTTTTTTTTAAGCTTAACACCTCATTGCTGCTTCTAGCTAGGTTTTATTATCTATTTCGATCTTTCGCTCACTACACCTTAGGGTGCTTACTTTGGTATCTGATAAGTTGGGAAGGTCTACAGTCCTTTTAATCACTAAATCCATCAAAAATTAAAATAAGAATCAACTTTTAGAGTGGATGAGTTAAACATTTTATGAAAAATATGCAAGTACATATACATTTTTTTTATTATTTGTTTTTTATTTATGTGTATAGTTTTAAATGAAGATATTGTTGAAACTTTTTACGTTACTTGCATGAATAAAAGAAGTATGCTTAAGATTGTTTCAGGAGAGAAACATAAACCTTAACAAACAATTATTAATTATAATAATATTAACGTAGTTCATTTCCATTATTTTCCCTTATCGTTGAATAAAACAATCTAGCACACGTTACACTGCAATTTAGTTGGAAAAAAATAAACAATTCAATATAATATACCTACTTCCATGAATTAAACGTCAGAATTTCAATTTACATAATGGCTTTCTATTAAACTCCCATTATGATCGCTGAGAGCTTTTAAAATTTTAATTGTCCACCATAAAAGGAAAAAGAATCTTTATTTTATTATATTTTTCTTCGCTTTTATTTGAATTCTTTTGTATCGACCGAAATGTGAAAATTTTATAGAATAACCCTTATTTGGAAAAAAAACTTAGACACTCTATTTTATTTACTCAATAGCTTTTCTTTTTGAAGAGGAGCCTGTATATAAAGTTTGTATTGTGGAGTTAATAATAAACAAAGGTTGCTTTTTTCATAATTAAAGGAATTAAAATGTTCATATATAAAACTAATAGAACTTCCTAGGATACAAATTCGAGATCTGACAGCGCATGCGGATATAATTAGATTTGACAGTTGACAGTAGATTATCAATATCTGTATAACAGTCAATTTCACTGTGCAGTTATTGGACTCGTCTGATTTATTCTCGGATTTATTATATGCATGACTCTTCACTTTACCTTATATAAATTCTGGTGATACACAGATGTAATAAGTTTACTTCTTACTTATTCAGGGTTGGATGGATGGTATCTGTATCTGTAGAGTAGGGAGGGTGAGTGTGTAGGCTCACAGCAATTAGACCACATGTGACCCATTGTACATCCTCCCGAGGAGCTGTTCTCCTAGGTCATTTTCCATCCTGTCCTTCTCAGGAAGGTGGACAGGTCACTAGGAGACATCTCCTTTATATCGGCAGGTGTATGCCAAGACTCACCGAACACACACTCTCTTATTGACGATAACTCCGGACACTCGCATAAGACATGCCTGACAGTTTCATCTTCCTGTTCACACATCCTGCATAGAGGTGTGTCCGCTAGCCCTATAGTATGGAGGTGTTTCCTTAGTTGACAGTAACCAGTCAGAAATCCTACTGTTAAACGTAGGTTTTTCCTGGTAATCGCCAAATATTTCTTCGGCGCCAGCTTTCCAGGGTCGCGCAGTGTAACACTGGAGTGGGTCCCAGGTCATGAAGGAATCGCAGGCAATAAAAATGCTCACGAACTCTCAAGAGTAGGTTAAAAGGGTGGTTGAAAGAACAGCACAATAAACACTGGAAGAATACGACCAGGCAAATACATGGGAAGACATTCATAAAAGAACCATCAGAAAAAGTAGCGAAAGAACTGCTCTCAATGAGCAGGAACAAACTACGCACCATAACGGGGCTACTTACGGGACACTTTCCCACAAAAGAGCACCTAAACAAAATAGGGCTGTATAACGAAGACCTTACATGAAGAAGATGCAAAAAGGATACCGAAACAGCTCTGCATATACTATGCAACTGTGAGTCGCTGGACCACAGAAGGCAGAAACTGTATGGCAGAACCCAAATGACTCCAGAAGACTTCTACAACCAACCAGCAAAGAACCTGTATGAGCTAATACAGGGAACGGATTGGCTGAATGGGTTGTAGTCAGAACACTAGGAGTATCCACAATAAGCCCAGAAGGCTGAGGTGGTACCGGCGAAGGGACGGCTCCTTGAAAAAAAAAGTATAGATAAAATGTATCTAAATCTATTCCAAAGCTTTTATGAATAATCAACAGAATATTACCCATCAGCTGTTAGACTAGATTAGGGATGACCTACGTTGTCCATCAGACCCTCCTTCTGGTTAGTGTCTTGTGAATGATTCTTCAACAAAACTTGCCGTCTCTGTGAAAATAATAATCAAACAGCAAAGCAACTGCCCTGTCGTGGTTCACAATGCGAGGGCTTAGACCGCAAAAGACAAACGATAGTCTGGACAGCCTAGTCTAATTCCTGAGGCTTACAATAGCCAACTGGAGAAGAGTCTGTTTAACACAAGAGTCACCTATGAAGGTTTTACTGTGTATTTACTGTGGAATGTTTTTCCACTGCAGCCTACGTTGGCTTTGCACCCAGTATTGTATTTGTCCTTGGACCACATCTTTTGCAGTCCCAAGAGCTGGTTCTGGTCCAATATATGTCGTTGATGAACCTCTTCTATCGTGTTCATCAGATTGCCCACACTAATCTTACTTCAATGCGGTTTGCCAGTTCTTTTTGACATTCTTGTACATAGGAAGCCTGTAGAGATGACTAGGATTACAGAGAGGATGTTGTAACGCTGGGCGCAGGAACCACAAAAGCTAAGATGACGAGATGTAGCCTGCTGAAACAAGTAATGATATTTAAACTGGACGCCAATGAAATCAGATTGTTGGTTGACGTTGAACGCCAGTGAAACAAATAATGTTGATTGACGTTGGGCGCCAATGTAACCAAAATTGAGTTTTGTTGAATTACGTTAAAAAAAATGATGGTGAATAACTGCAGGCTCTTGCCTAACTAATCAATTAAATTTGGAGGTAAACTAAGCCAGTTTGCAGGGCTTTTGTTACCTTATTGATCTTAACAAAAAATGTATTCTAGCAAAACTAGAAAAAGAGAAAAAGCAATTTTAGGGAGCCACTAATTTTCTTTCCTGAAAGAAAATTAGAAACAAAATCAAATTTAAAGGTTAGCTAACTTTTATTCTGTTAATTCACAAAAAAATATAAAAAAGGAACTTAACGTTTTTGTATAGTAAATAAAACTATCTAAGTAAAAAAAAATGTATATAATATAGGTCATAAAATTACAAAAAAGAAGTTAGTAGCAATAAAAAAAATACTTAGCACACTAGAACTTTTATTTGTGAAGATAAAGTTGTACTGTAACTATTGATGTAGTCCAGGAAACTGTTAGGTACTCCAAGAACATTTATAGGTACTCCAAGAAATTGTATAGGAACTCCAAAAACTGTGCTCCAAGAAACTGTTTTATAACATTGAATAACATTGAAAATATTGATTTTTGGACCATTAGTTTGCTCCACCACAAATCACAAAAGTGAAATAAATTATTAATTTTTCGAATAAAATATTTTTAGGAAATATATATGTATTATTTCACCAAAAACCAAAATTCTAGAGAAATTCAACTATAAATATTAAAACTGAAAGGTTTAATGCAAGTTCACGCTTCACTGCGACAAACATCCAAACAAAAAAATAGATCATCACGATTTACAGTGAAGCTGCGAACAAACCCAATTACTTTCCACCTGATTTTCGACATTGAATGCCAAATTTGTATCAAATTAGATTTAAAGAAGTTGGAAGAGAGATGAAAAATGACAACATTCATGTTAATTTGTTTTACTTTACCACCACTGACGTTATTATGACCGGAAAATTTATACATGACGATAAACTTTTTTTTTTAATAATAATTTTTTCAATACCTATTTAAAAATACGTAACTCTAGCTCACGCTTGTTAATTTCCATTGAACATTATCATTGCAGTATAAATAATTTACATTACATAACCAACTTCTTTTTATCGATTTTTTCGTATTGTTTTTACTAGTGTTGCTTAGAAGTAGGTCATTTAATATTAAATATGGTGATTGATACTAGCATTAACAACGTCCCAGTATTATAATAGCTATAATGATGCACTATTACGATTATATTATTCCAATAAACAACATATTTAATAATGCAATTATTCATCGCTTACCAGTTGTTTTGATAGCTTATTTACATGAATAATTCAAAACATTTTATATATCAATGGGAAATGTGAAGCAGTAAACCTGACTTGATTCGATTTTTTCTAATAAATTTAATTTACTTCTTTTGTAGTTATCAGTATATCTGTCACTGGCTTGAGAGAATTTGTTGGGGGTATATTTTTCAATTTCCAAACCTTCATTCTTTCCATTCTTTGTTCCATTCAATCTTTCGTTTTCTCTCTATTACTTCGTCTTCTATTTACAACATACTTTTATTAACTTCACCTGTATGTATGTTTGTAACCGACTACTTTGGACTCGATTTTGACGCATTTTGAACGAATAGATTTAATTCAAACTTTGAATATTTGTCAAGGTCCGATGACATTACAATAAAGCAATAAAATATAGGGTGTTTATGGAATAAAATTCTTTATGTCATTATTTTAGAAACTTATGGAAAATGCCGAGACACGTCAACTTTTGAATTGAGTTGTGCGTTATGTGAACATAAATGTAAATGTACAGGGTGATTCACGCAAGTATGCCATAGTCGGTGTTGTTCTTTTTAATGAAACACCCTGTATATTTGCATATTTTTGAAACCCTCTTAATGAACCGATTCCAACAAACTAAATAATGTATGGTGAATTATAAATTATACAGGGTTAAATTTTCATTTTTACAGTTATTAAACACATACATAAAATACCTGATGTATTTGATTTTAATACATTAAAATAAATGCTCAAAATTTTCTCCTCCTAGTTGTTGGCAATAGCACAGTCTCCTATAGAGCTCCTCCTTAACTTTGTTTAAAGATTGAGGTGAAATATCTCGTATTTCTGTAGTTATCCTGTCTTTGAGGTCTACAATGCTAGTTATGTTGTGTGGCATATACTTTGTCCTTGAGATATCCCCACAGAGAAAAATCTAACGGCGTAAGGTCTGGCGATCTATCTGGCCACTCAATAGTACCTCTTCGTCCAATCCATTTATTGGGGAAGATTTCATCTAAATAAGTTCTTACCATTGAAGCATAATAATGGGGTGTTGCCCCGTCTCGCTGGAACCAAACATTTTCATTAGGTAAGCTAGGATCTATTGCGTTGGGATATAAGTTTGCCAACGCAGGAATAACTCCATTTCTAAGCATATTTGAATATTTTTCAGCTGTCAAATTTCCATCTATAAATATAGGACCAATAATATGTCGCCTATGATACCGGCCCAAACGTTCAGCTTTTGAGGGTACTGAGTATGGTCTCACGCATCTCACGATTCTCTGCTGATCAATATCTACAGTTCTGTCGGTTCACCTCTCCATTCAATATGAATGTTGATTCGTCAGAAAAAAGAATGGTACCAAGAGCTATCTCATTTCTCGGGATTCGGGATACCTGTGATCAAATAACTTTGCCACTTGACTTCTGCAGTACCCGTACCCGATCATCATTAAAATCTCAATTCGGTGAGTCTCAGTTGAATATTTCATTGTTATGTCGACAAGTAGAGAGTGTTTAACAAAGATTTTACTTTTTCAGTATAAACTGTCAACACATCAACAACTGACAGAATAGAAAACAATCCACATTATTTACCGATTTAAAACAATCCACATTATTTACCGATTTTGTCTAATTATTGGCGTTTTTAGGTATTTATGATAAAAATTTATGGGCGTAGCAGGTTTTGCTTAATATACAAATACGTCTAATAATTAGTTAGTTTGGATATTTTATACATCCATATTTAGCTTATTTAGAAAAGTACCAATGTTTCAAGTGTAATAAATTATTAATTTTAAAATTTCACCCTGTATAATTCATAATTGACCATACAAGGTGATTATCACGTTGTCGAGTGTTATTTGACTGGAAGTCTGGCGTATTTATAGTTTTGCGTGATTTTAATAATATGACTTGTGTTTAACATGCATTTAACTGAAAGGTAAATATTTATAGTGAAGTGATAAAACGAAGAAAGCAATCCGTGATTAATACTTGACAAATATTTGGGATGATGGGGTTTAAACAATTTGTTTACTGATGCGATCAGATTGATATCTTAATGCTCCAGTAATAACAAGTGGAATATTTTGAATAGTTTCAAAGCTTTTAGAATAAATATACCGAGCTGGAATTATTTATTTGTGTGTTGAAAAGCGAGGACAGGTGGGAGCATATTTTGTTAAATACCTTTCCGAGGAAAAGAGTATAATTTTAATTTAAAAGGGTTTGAAGTACAAATATTTGGAAAAATGATAGTAGCAGGCGTAAGGAATGAAAAAATCGCAATTAAAATAAGATTTTCAAAAGAATTGAGTAGAAATTGAAGGTGGATTCAAAAATTTATTTAGTATGGGCACATTGAAGTAATAGTGAAACTAAATAAATGAAAAAAAAAGTGGTGAAAAAATTGGAATCAACATTTTTTTTATTTAGGTATCATTCATCAGAAACATTTTTTACCTGAAACTTTTCAACTGGGTTACGCCGACGTTTGTAAACATCGACCACCAACTGCATTTTAATATTTAAGCGAAGAAATTAATTATTTCCTAGAAAATGCACTAATACAAATGGATTCAGCACTTGAAGGACGAATAAACTTCCTTCAGATCCTTGCAAGTATATCATATAAATGATATTTAGGAAAATATTGCGGTATTTAAAAATTGAATACAAATTCACAACTCAATTCGAAGTGTATACAGGGTGTCCTACGACGAGTTAAAACTATCTGTATATGGCAAAATACTTACAGTGAAATCATGAAAATTTCTACGTTTCGGTTTTCGGATGCGATCTTTTTAACTAAAATATATACCCTGTATATTAATACATTTTTAAAATCTACGTGACATTTAAGAGTTCTTTTGTCAGAAAACTTTTTCCGAAAAATGCATATTTTTTGAGTTAATAATTTTTTTGTAAAAAATTTGACGGTTGCAGATCCTTACAAACTATTTTTTCAAGAGGATACCCTTGAAGATAAGTGAATGGTTTCTGTTCGGTTGCTTTTAGCAAGGTCACCCCTATTTGAATCTATGTTGAAAAATTTTTCGTTTTCTACAGGGTGTGTATAGAAAGTATTCAAAGTTTAACTTCATAAATATCAAATTTCTTTATATTTTTAAATAGAACCACCCAGTTTTTTCTATTTTAATGCATTCAGGGGTGCATTCATGTATACTTTTCTTCACCTAAACCTTACCGTTATCCAGATATTGAATGTTTTCTGTAAATTTTTTAGATGCAGGATATCTTACTGCAAATAAAGCACATATGTTCTTGTAACAATTTTGCCATATTTACCATGTATTAAAAGGAAATTTACATAATCTCTTCTATTTCTTAGTGCTTGTATCAACGGGTCAAAATAAAATTTAGACCATACCTGCATTTCTCAAAATTTACAGAAAACATTCAATATCTGGATAACGGTAAGGTTTAGGTATAGGAAAGTATACATGAATTTGCCATCTTTGAAAATATTTTAGTTGAAAAGATCGTATCCGAAAACCCAAACGTGAAAATTTTCATTATTTTACTATAAGTATTTTGCCATATACAGATAGTTTTAACTCGTCGTGGGACACCCTGTATAGTGCGTCCAAAAAGTATGGAGTAAATTTTTTTCATTAAAATTTCATTTCACAGGATGATCTTTACGAATGTGATGTGCACTAGTGTCTCAAATTTAACACCATATCAATTTTTTTTATTTAAAATTTTCTTGAATAGCCTATTTCAGAAATTTCCGTAGATGGTGGATTGGGTTACAGGTTGTTGAAAATGAATTTAAACATCCTTTTGACAGTTTAGTGAAGTACTTATTGGAAAAACATTTTTTTCTGGTCTTCAGTAGAACATCAAACATTCTTTTCGTCATTTGCCAGTCTTCATTTCACATACCCTTCCCATAACCGTAACCAATAAACCTTTTCTATTGTATATAATGTTCTCCGACCTCTTTTCAGACTAATTATAATTATAAGTCTCAAAACTTTTAACCTTCCAACTACTATCAATCAAAACGGGTTTCCAACTATCCCAGCCCAAACATTAACCTTTCCAGCGTATTGCGTATGTTCACTCATCCAGTAGGGATTTTTCTGTGAGTTGGGAGTGGCGATTTCAACGGAAAGCGTTAACCGTGAAATGTAGAGGGAAAATCAAAAACATATGATTTTTTCATACTTATACACTCGAGGGCAGTTCATATCACTGTTTATTTAGCCATAGTCGGGCCGCTCTTAGTTTACCACTTTCGGATTAGAAAGTTATAGCGATAAGGTGTTGTGTTCCTTGGAAATTTCAGTAGTATTCAAACGTTATTTGAAGCAGAGTTGTGTCATTCTTTTATACATAATGTTTATTTGAAAAAGTGGCTTACGGACAATACTAAAGCACATCTAGAGACAGTTGAATGGAGTTCATTCATTCATCCATACGTTTGGATTGGTTTCAACAGTCCAGGCACTTGAACTGAATCTTTGTACCATCACCCATGTTATCTACCTACTTCCATTCCAGAAGCTTTAACTATCAACCAAGGACCTAAGGAACAGCTCCTCCCTAGGTCCACTTATACCAGCCCCAGTGCCATGGTTTTGTTTTGGATACATCGGTGAAGCAGATGATTTCCCCTGAATCACCAGGATGCATCCCAGTTCCTTGAATGGGATGACGATATTCACTCGCTTAGTGAATATGCTCTCCGGTGTTATGCTATCAAACTATCAAAGCTCATGTAGAATATGTGTTCATCTAGTATTGTCCCAGTTATTTCAGTGTGTCCTTCTGCCCGAATAATAACAATGAATTAATTCTTCACTTTATGAACTTGTATAAGCAACAGAACATAAGCTTTATAGAACACCCTATTTGATGCATTCAACCTCCAATATGTTCAATAAAAGTTTTAATAATCAAAAAATGTATCTGTTGGATATTGTTATGAAACAATATGTAATTATGGCTGGAATATCTCGAATGTATTCAATTATATTGCCAATGTAGGTTAACATATTATGGCAATCCGCATATTTGTTTGAATTTAGTTTCCTATTTGCAAACAAAAGCAAACAACATCGAGTGTACTCCGTTTCAAATTACTCCTTCAAATACAACATTCTGCATTTAGATTCAAGAGCTTTCATCCATAAATTCTACGGTTTAGCGAATATATGATGGTTTCTTTTGTCGCGGGAGATTTTATTGAGGGCTTCAACCACTCAACTTCTCTAGCATTTCCCTATTGTTGATTTTGAAAATTGCATCATTAGCTGCTTCTAATTATCCTCCGCTCGATAAGTCAAACTTCTTGTGGATGATTCCGATCTTTGCTTTGCTTGGTGTATAAATATAACCACAGAAATTCCCAAGAATCAAGAGGTACATAGTTTTTCTTTGATCCTTATAGTGAATACATATGTTATTTGTAATTATTTTTTAATCTTTCATGGCTCACGACATTGTTTCACGAAGACTTCGTGCAAAAATTGATAAACAACGAATCTAACCTTAAAAATAACTTGAAGCAAAAATGTCAGGTTTCCTGTTGCAGCTGGGAAGTTACTGGTTGAAACAATCATTGAATGAGGCATAATGTAATAAGGCCTGTCATAACGATGCAAATAGGCATAAGAATATATATTAGAGAACGCTCTACCTCAGACGGCGTTCGAGAATTTAATACATTATTATACAGCTTTCTATGAAAAGAGAAATTTTGAAAATTATGAGTCTTCGCGAATTAGTAGATATAAGTTTCGGTGTGGACTTGAAAAGTTTTCATAACCTGAAAATTCTAAAATCCATATCTAAGGTTTTTCGATGTGTGAAATTCCTCTTTTTATAGAAAATTGAATTCCGAATCGAATGGCGTAGAGTAGAACTTCGCAAACCTCAAGGTTCCCGAGATATTAGCCAATATGTGAAGAAATGTGAAAAAGTCAGACTCCAGGTTTTCATAAAACTGACCATAAAATGAGACGGGTTTTGAAAAAAACTTGAATTTTATTTCATTTTATGGGGTTTCAGAGCAAGCAAAACTTTTTATCAGGAATAACATTTTCCACTAAATTAATATTTTAAAATTTTCCACCTATAGGATACTCCATCCGTGGACACGCTGTATATTAGCATGAATCTTTGATGGTTATCGATACAGTGCGTTAAAATTTTGCAGTTGCAAGAGTCATTAGCTAATGATGCAGCTTTTAAATGAGGTATTTCCTCAAATTTTTTGTTCTACTGATACAATTTGCACCTGACGCTAGCTTTATCGAAATTTGTAGTTGGAGCCTTGAAACTTATAACTTTTATACCATTTTCAGTTGAACCGGAAATTTTTTATATTGATTTGAGATGTGATAATATTTAAAATTGCTTCCAAAGCGACCCATCAAAATTTGAACAGTTTCTATCCACCCATTCAAAGGTTGCGAGGGTTACATTCCATATACATTTTTTAAATTTTGGATTGTAATACTCTCTATTTTTGATAGTTTTTGTGGGCGCCCCTGGTTAATCAACTTATCCCTAAAAATTGTCTTTTTGTGAATATTATATTTATTGAATTGGAAATATACATACCTGGCTGTTTTGGTTTTATGACAACTGTTTTCGAACTATCACTTAGGTAACTTCAGTGGCTCAAATTCCAATATTCAAAATCATAAATTAACGACTACTCTTTGTGGTTGAATGTTGTCAGTCGAATATATTAACACCCTGTATATGGAAATGGAGAGAGGCTTAACGTAATTTATAGATCCAGCTAGAGAACCCATAAAATTAACTCAAAAATATCCTTTTGTATCTCAAAGTCGAAAGCGTAAAACTCTCAACCCACAATTTGGCCAGCTGGTCTCTTAATATTCATTCATTTCTATTACACCGGTAAACATAACACCTGCTTGATGGTCACGTGGCAGCACTTTAAAGCACACGCCTAAAGCCAGTTTGCCTCGCGCGGTTTCTATTCATCAAGTAATCGGCAACTGCCTCTTTATGGTATTTAGTCTTTCAACCCAACACGCCGGCTGGCTGTTGCCTCTTCGTTTTCATCTCACAGGTGATAACATAAGATCCGTGAAGGGGATACGACCAGTACAATTTTTCGCTAGATATATTTTTTTATTTTTATTCGTATGCTATTATTAGCCAATTTGTTCCTTAGCCTTTTTTTTAGGAAAAAAATGAGTCAATCCAACAAAATCCACTGACTTTTTCCGAATATTAAAAATCTTTCAGGCATAACACATATTCAATAATTTTGGAACCAAAGTACTCCCTTTTTGGGATCAGTGTTTCTAAACCTTTTAAACGCCGTATTGCATGAAGAGGGATCAATTTCGTTTCGATGCTGGTATGGAATTGATGTCATTTATTGTATCTATCAACGTCAATGGCCAAAGCTGTCACTAGGGTCATTCAGATTTCATGAAATTTGTTCAAGAAAATTCTTAACCATTGAAAAAAAGTCTTTGTGTTTACCACCAACAAACTCCACTAAATATACGAATTGCAAGAATCCTCCATATATGTCATTAAACGCAATTTTCTGTATACGAAGCAAATTTATGATATCAAGGTGTGTATAGCGTTTCGAGAAGCGGTTTCCCATTTGCATTTCCAAGCTAATTTACGGTAGAATAAAGTCTTTGTTAAGATCTGTATCTAATTTCCCACTATTGCTGATAAGTACACGTAGGCCTTATTTCATTGTTAGTAACTTCATAATGGCTTTGGCGTTTACAAATTTTAAACCTTTCTACTGCTTCAAAATAGACTTACATAATCATACAATTTTGATATTACCTTTGTTAATATGTTGATCTATTTACTGCAAAAAACAGAACTCGACAACATTTATGAAGAGGGAAATAATAGAAATGATAGCAGTAGCATATCATATACCAAGGTGGTGAAGACTATTATTATTGACCGAGCACCAAAATTATTTTGCCTACGAAGGAAATAAGGTGTGGGGCTCATAAATGGAAATAAACGGGAAATTTAAATGGATCGTGAAAGAGGAAGTCATCAATCTAGAACCAGAGAAACTTGAAGTAGCAGCAATAGAAAGGAATCACAAGCATAGATAGAAAAAGAAGGATTAGATGGATAAGAGATGGAACATGAATTGATAATACAAAAGGTTGAAGGAAGAACTTAACCTAAATGAGATAATTTAATTTATACATGACTGTTTTCATATGGTGCTTCCAACCTTTAATACAATACAGCACTGGATGCGCTTTTTTCCACTTCTCAATTGGGCGGAGTAGAATTCAATGAGACCTCTGGTGGAAAAAAGTGTAACTGGCGCAACGAGTAAAATAATTCGTTTTGCATTGCTTTTGTATTATATGCAAGTCAACGTAATTACCGTAAATTCATACTTTATTTATTTAATTTTGTGTCAGTGACAAGTTTAAAACTAAGTTTTTCTATTTAACTTAACTGTCATCATTTCTGAGGTGAAATTCTTATATAATCAGAGATATTATGTAAAAGGTTATGTTATTTTATTTTTTGTTTTCATTGCAGATCGAAGAGAAAATAAGTCGGTATTAAAGATTTAAAATATTACGCAATCCAACGTACTTTTCCTGCAACTTGTGTAAATAGGTATGAATATATCAAAAATAAAATAAAAACACGAAATCAGACCTCAAATTAAACAGTTAATTGAACGCTTGTTGTACTTTTCACAAATATCAACCATACCTCTTACTCCAAAAATGAAAATATTAGAAGTCAAAATTTAGTTTAACAACATAAAATACTAAAGCACAATCAAAGAAAAAGCAAAAGTTTTACAAAACACACACTGAAAATAACTAAAATAGCAAAATAAAACCACTCAAATATCAAAGGGCTTATACTGCAGCTGATTTGTTTTACTCGTTGCTAACATGACATTGCCATTCCGAATTCTACTTTTCCCAATACTCCTCCACAGCTGCCTGACTATCTTGAGAGCAAGCACAATATCAATATCCGTTAGCCTTAGGTCTTTGGTGATATTATATTTCCTCCGGAAGCGTCTAAGCTTCAGAATAATATATCGCTACAAGTCTTATTCTTGAAGAGAACAGAGAAGGATTTGGGTGAAATAACACAGAATTTAATAGAATCGGCCGTTAAAATGGGACTTACGATAAACGAACTAAAAAGTAAGCTGATGAGACTCGGAAACCAGACAACAAACGACAACTTTAGAGTAGAAACCCAAAAAGCAATAATCGAATTTGAATATGTAGGAGAGTTGATATATCCAGGAACCCTGTTAAATAGTGATTGTAGTGGAGAAAAGGAAAGTAATCATAGAATCATGGAAGCTAACAAAAGTGCAGGAGTAATAAATCACCTAGTCCGGTCAAAGCATCTGTCAAGGAAATAAAAACTAAGATTGTACAATATTATATCGAAGCCTACGATATTGTATAATTGTAAGACATGTGTTTTAAACAAAAAACAAACAGAAAGTGTAATTAGATGGGAGGAGAAAAAGGAGAAGGTGTGTATATGAGAAGGACTAACGAAAAGTTATATAACATTTATCGTGAACCCAAATTAAATAGATGCAACTATTACATCAAGAAGACATCAGTGGTTAGGGCACATAGAAAGGATGGAAGGAGGAAGAATAGTGGAACAAATAGCATGGAGAGTTCCGGAAGGCAAGAAAAAAAGAGGCAGACCAAGGAAAACATGAAGGGAAGTTGTACTAGAAGACCTGAAGGAAAAGAATGTGAACCGATGGGGAGAAAAGGACAAAGATAGAAAAGTATGAAGAGGAATTACAAAGCTATGGGCCTAAAAGGCCTGTTAAAAAGTTATATATATATATATAATGATAATTAAATAATAAAATATATTGGTTTATAAAAATTACTATAATAACCACATAAAGTTAAAGGCTTTGAAAAAAGTTACGTCTTAATATGGCATCCTGCTGTTCCCTTTTTTTTGTCATTCACAACTAGGCATACTATTGTTCGAATATCATACAATGTCATCCGTGAAAACATCGTTAACACAATATTGTGATAACTTCTTTGGAGGGAGGTGGTTCTAGAAGACCTGAAAGAAGATAATGTGAATCGATGGAGAGAAAAGACCAAAGATAGAAAAGTATGGAGAGGAATTACAAAGCTATGGGCCTAAGAGGCCTGTTTCGAGCTATATATATATATACAAGTCTTATTATTGTTCCTCAATTTTTTCAGTTCCGTCACAATTTTCTCTTAGGATAATTATCAAGCATTCAAAGTTAAATATAACCAGGGTATGAGGTACCTAAGTTGGATTAACACTACCTATGTAAGTGAGCTTGCGAACGTTTCTAATGAAGTATTCATCAGACCTCAAAATGTTGTAAAACTATATTATTCAAGTTTCAAACTCGATAACTTAAAAATCCAATTTATTCCATTCCGTGACAACTATATCCTGATTATTATTCTTGAAGTGTACAATTCACAGTAAACTCAGTGAATATATTAACAAACTTGAAGTTTTAATTTGTCTAACTTTGTAGAATCCATTTTTCGTTCTCTATTAGAATTTTCTTATGGGAATAAAACAATCGAACGCTGTTCTAGGTTTGTTCGTAATAATATACACCGTGTTCATAAAGTATGGAATAAAACGTATCGCTTCAAAGGTCCGCACCAGCTTTAATCTGCGAACTCCAAGTTACAGAGCCTTTCACACTTCCAGCACTTCGCAGTTTACTTTCAACAACATCATGGTGTCTATTTACTAACTGTCTTATTAATAAAAATCTCTTACTCCGCCCTTACTCCTAGATTAGTCAGAGACTAGTAACTCTAGGTTTAAAGAAAATTGCTATTAATAAACTCCGACTAAGGAGGTAATAGTTACTCTTTCCTTATTACTGGGTTTGGACATGACTTAAGGAAGATTCACAGTTTTATGGTAGGAATTGACCAATAAAGTGACGTTATGGTGACATCTGTTCTGTTTTTTATTGTGACATGTGTCAGTGCTCTGTTCATTCATTTCAAAAATAGTTACCTCATAATTATCTCTCAGTTTGTATTTTGTGTTAAAAGTAGTATTTCCGAATTTTCTTCACGTTTTTATCGTTAATACCTAGTTATATATATTTAGTAGGAGTTCTGTTGAAAAACTCACTCTCACTCAAATTGAAGAAATCAAAAAAAGGCGTGCTGAGGAGAAACTCCAGATTACTATACCACGCAAAGAACATTTTTTGCAACAAAAAGAAAAGGAAAAATTGAATAAAAACTGATGAAAAATTTTATTTTTAATTTTATAGGTTTCAATTCCTCTTCTAACAATGTTTTTAAGGGATTTTATAAAAATTCTCTGATCGAACGAATATTTTCTGCTTCTTCCAATTCTTCCATCTTTCTCAAATCTTCCAAATAATAATCCCTTTCTTCCATCGCAAGATAATTACCACTCACTGAACCAAAGCAAATACTTAATAAATATACATAATTTATAAGAATAAACTGATTAATAATACGAACTGATAATGCAAAAACGACAAACTAAATTTCGAATTAGGATATGACATTTATAATACCACAATTGACAGTTCAACAAAACTAAGGTTATATTTATTCGAAGGTTATTCCGAGCTTAAACAACCTATTTCCTTGCATTAAAATTATTACCAAAGTTAGTCCCAGACTAACCCCGGAGTAGCCTATTCCTTGTCTAATATAAGTTTATTAATAGCGTATCTGTCAAACTGATGGTTTAAGCATGGAATAAAGTTAGTCTCAGGTTACTCCGTGTTTATTAATAAGACCGTAAGAGTATACTGTTCTAGGAGCTCTCACTTCTTAGTGGAGAATCTTGAGAAAATTCGATGATTCCCATTATTTGGCTACTCTGGCTTTATAAGTCACATAAACTGAACTATGAACTGCTGAAAATAGTCCTTTAAAAGGGATGATTATTATTCAAGATTATCCGTGTAATTATAAATTATGAGTAATTTAATTATGTCTTAAGAAAAAATTAGTGCTCAAGTATCCTGGCCTATCGTAACTATTTGTTCCACCTTCGTTTAGCTATAAAAACTTGAGCAGGAACACCTGGTTTCAGGTGAATGATACGATCTCGTATAAGAAATAGCCGGCAATTTTTAAAATGTCAGATGTGATCATAAAATATTCGTGACTATAGAGGTAACCGCGTCGAAACAAATTAGTGGAAATGAATCATATATACCGGAGTCATGTGAATTCAGGAAGGAAATTATATGCACCTCCGGTTTTGATTCCGTGAATTTCATTAATGACTGAGCTCTTTGCCGGTAAACAGGTGTGGATTTGACTTGAGTTTAATATTAATCGATAAACAAAGCAACGAAAAATATAGTGGTAGCTGCCTTCAAACTTACATACATACATACATATTGGCTTAACACCCCCGAGGGGGTAGCGCCGCTTTAAAAAGCTCTCTAAATCCTTTTTTTGGGGTGGATCAATCCCCTTTTCTTCCTTCATTTCCTTATATTTTTTCGGCAATCTGACGCCATTTCTTTCTATCTTTTGTTTTTTACTTCCACTGCCTTATTCCTATGCTATTAAGGTCACTTATAACTTCCTGTAACCACGTAGCTTTAGGTCTTCCTCTCCTCCGCTTATCACAAGGTTTCCATTCCATCATTGCAAATATTGTTGACTTTGTACCTGCCCTCCATATGTGTCCCAACCATTTTATCCTCTGTTCCTTTATTTTTTGCACTATATCTTTTCCTCTTTCATGTGCCAATTCTATGTTTGTTCGTTTTTTATATTCATCTCCAACTTTTTTCATTCCTAATATCATTCTCAATATCTTACGCTCTTGTATTCTCAAATCTTCCTGATGTTTTTTCGTCATTGTTAACGTTTCTGATCCATACAT